>VZSF01007414.1:134866-201770 GCA_013398295.1 Chionis minor
TTTTTTTTTTTTTTTTTTTTTTTTTTCCCCTCCCTTCAGGTGAAAGACCTTTTAAATGCAGTGAATGTGGAAAAGCCTTTAACCAGAAGGGGGCATTGCAGACCCATATGATCAAGCACACTGGTGAAAAACCCCATGCTTGTGCCTTTTGTCCTGCAGCCTTTTCTCAGAAAGGCAATCTTCAGTCACACATACAGAGAGTTCATTCAGAGGTAAATACAATTATTCATAAAGTGGTTGGTGCTAATATACTGCTTATTTAATTTTCAGTATTTAAATTGTCCTGTTTGTTATTCCTGTGCTCTCTGGTGCTTTCTGCAGTCAATATAGATTTACTGCTGTGGTATAGATTCTAGTTTGTTGGCTTTACCTGCAAATTCAGCTTTCCTAAAACAGATTAATGATAATAAGTGTATACTTAGGATAATTAGCAAACCTTCATTTACCATTGTCTTTTCAGTACATTGATAGATTAATAAATTATTAATATTTTTAGGTGTATAAAAATGTACCTATGTTGGTCTTGGGAGAACGAGGGCTAGAATCAGATGAAAGTAAGCCAAAAAGCAGCAAAGCAGAAAATAGTGAGAAATTTCAAGGCCAAACAGCAACCCACTACCTCCATCATGGAGCATACTATACTTGTAATTTATCTTTGAAGTATATATCTTAGAGCCTTTTTCAGAGTTTTTTCAGTTGCAGATAGGAGAAAATTACAAAATAGGATAAAAAAATTGTTGTCTCAGACCTCCTTATGCAGATTTTTTTTTCCTTCTCTAAGACAGACAATTTTTAAGATTCAAAAGATACTGCTATGACGATGTAATATAATCTTCTGAGCAACATTGGCTATGCAACTTTAGTCAGTAATTTCTTTGCTGACTTCAGTGACTGGTGGTTGGTAATACCCATAGAAAGAGACCCATTTTTGATTCGGAAGGTATAAAGCGATAGAGGCAGCTTTTTTTCTTTTCTTTTTCCTGCATGCAGAATATCATCTCTGCCCTCACGCTCTCCCCTAACTCTGTCTGAGATTTGCTTTCTTGTTTTCCATTTTTGTATTACAATGATAGATCATATTTATTGGTTTTTTTACTAAGGATCCTTTTAGTGTGTTAGAGGTTTTTTCTTTTAGGGTATGTCGTAGAATATGTCTTAGTGTCTTTTATTATGCTTAATTATATAAAATCATGTGTTTACATTTAATATACCTTTGCGTGACTAGTCGTCCTTGCTGTTCACAGTTCCCTACATGTGATAGCTTTTGCTACATAAAAAACCCACACTGACATTCATTTCATAACTTACATTGATTTTTTTTTTGAATATTACAAGATCGTTGGGGATCAAGCCAAAAATTTTTCCGCTTTTATTCCTCTATTAGTCTGCTTTTCTGTGAGGTGTGGGGAGAAAAATATGATTGTGGGATAAGGGACTTCAAGTAAATGCTGCCTCTTGATCATATGCTGTGTTCCATGATCCTAAGTCTACCTTTTAGTTATTGCTTTGGAATGTTTGTTGATGTTGTGGTTTGGGTGTGGTTTTTTCTTTCTTGCTGTCGCTAGTTTACTTCATGATGGCATGCAGAACTCTATTAATTCTTCATTTTATTCTGGACAGTCACAAAATAACGTTACAGGTGATAATGAAACAGGTTAATTCTCACTTTGTTTATCAGTTTAGATGTACCTGCATTTTATTAGTTGACACTTCCTTCTGGAAGTGATTACCAGTTTAAGCTAATGTCAGAAAATACAAAATTCCATGCTATATTGCAAGCAGTACAATGTGTTTTCTTTTGAAGACTTAGTTTTTCACTACATCTTAAAAGTACTGCACTGCTTCTTACTGCTGTGTGATAGACTGAGGTGGAGGGGGAAGTGAGAATGGTTGGAATTTGCCAATCTGTCTGCTTTCATTACCTCAAATCCTTGGCCTGAAAGTCTTAAACCAGTTGCTGCTGATTACTTTCTCATCCTGTGTGTTCAAATTCATTTCAAATTATAAATTAAACCTCCCTGCCCTTCACTGTGTTGTTTTTTCGCTGTGTTTGGTTTTGCTTTTTTCATGCAGTCCCTATGGTCTTTGGCCCAGTCTTGCCTTCCTTCTACTTTCATCTGAAAAATAGATTTTATTATTCTTGGAAACTTATAAAAGATACATTTGCAAAAGTAAACAGAAGAGAGCCAAAATGTGAAGATAAATGATCTGTGTTTTTTCTCTTTGTATTTCTAAAATTCCATTTGTATTATGTATGATGTTACATCTTCAGGCACATCTTAATGGATAAAGTTGCATTTTGGTTTTGTTTCTAAGTGTGTAAAGGTAGGAAGTTGTAAGGAGGGAAAAGTCTGAGGCCTCATTTGCTAGATGACATTTGTTTTGCTCTCTGGTGCTTCCCAATGTTGAAAAGTGGTAACAGGAGATCAGTCATGCACATAGATTGCAGTTGACTTGATACCCGAGAGGTACCAGACTCATTTCATAACTGGGTATCAATAGCTTGGAAAAACAAACCATTTTAGCTCTCATAATCCCGTAGTATATTTGTTATGTGGATAAATAATGAAAAATACAAAATTTTAGATGATGCGTTTAGGGAAAATTTACTTAATTCTTTTGGTTTTATTGAAGGTGAAGAATGGCCCTACATACAACTGTACAGAATGTAGCTGTGTCTTCAAAAGCTTGGGTAGTTTAAATACACATATCAGCAAGATGCACATGGGTGGTCCACAGAACTCTGCAAGCTCTTCAACAGATGTGTCTCATGTTACAGCGGTAAGCTTTGCTTGGTATATTGTGAAAATGCCTTTAAGAGTTTGATTAGATCTATATCTTAATTCCAGTAATTCTTCAGACAAGTTAGAACTAAGAGACCTGTAGCTGTTTTTTATATTTTTTAAGTCTTCTGTAATTTTTTAATTGATCTGTATTATTAAATATTGGCAGAATGTAAATTGCCCAAGTACCTGCAAAAAAAAAAAAAAAAAGGATTTTCAATTTGAGGGCTTAGATGAAAATACAACATTTTATTCTACAACTAAGTAAAATGTAATTCTGGTGCTGACAGATTTGTGTGTGGAGGAAAGGGGTTTTCTCCCCGAAAGTAATTGTGAAGTTTTGCTGGAACAATTAAATCTGAAATTAATCAAATTACGTATTAGTTTTAACTCATTTTCAGAAATTACTTGTATAATTCTAGTCCATATAAAGACTTAGTGGATTCTTTTTCTGAATATGTCTCATAACTTGTTTTAAATGCTGCCTTCTTATTTGACAGATCATAAAGTAAAAATCTCAGCTTTGTTGGAAACACTGAATGTTGGGTTTTTTCTTTACCAAGATACAAGAAGCTAAATTTCAGAAAATGCTTCTGGTGTCATAAGACTATTTTATTTTTTGAGCCAATGCATATTTATTATATCATGGTACATTTTTTTCTTTGAACAGAACTACCTTTTCTACCTTTATTCCGCTCTGTTTCAAATCATTGCCAACTTTTATGCTTTAAAGGTCAATGGATGACAAGCGATAGCAGACTTTGAAGAGAAGGGTTAAAATCTAAAGACTCAGTTTCATTATGCAGATGTATCTTGTTGAAAAAAAAGTGTCTAGTAGTGTTGTTTGGAGAACTATTTGTCTTATTTAGATTTCATAAAGTTTTTTTGTATGGCAGATGCTATTTGTCTCTTCAGGTTAACTAAAAGGGAAAAAAGACTAATGTGTTGTATTTGCTTGCAAGTACATATAATCTGTGTATTTCTGTGCATCTCTGCATTCACAAGCTTAATCTTAAAATCAGAATGGAAAAGGATTCCTTCATAGTACCTCATGTTTGCTTTCCCTGTCCAGCTGTGTTTTTCTTGTTTTGGTTTGCTTGAGTATTTTACATTTGCATTGCCTATTGATATTACAGAATTGTGGTGGTGTTGTCTTTGCTTGCTTGAAGGAGGGGAAAAATAAAGAATACCTCCGTACAATACTATAAGCAAAATGGGAGAAAGAATTTCTTTCTAAAAACAGATACCAAGAAGTTTAAATAGGAAGAACAAAGATGGTAGCTGGCATGTCAGTTGCATATTAAGAGTATTACACTTTTTGTTTTTAATTTTGTATTTGAAACTGCAGACATTTAATGATTGATTGATTTTTATTACTATAGAAAAATGGTACATTCTTAGATTTGCACTACCATTCTTATATTAGAACTGACTTCCTCATTCTGTTCCAAAGTTGAAGAGCTTCTTTATCAAGAAATCTCCAGTATAACAATTATGTTCTGAAGTTTGTGATCAGTCTCTGTTGTCCCTTGTTATTATATGAACAGATTATATCTTTAATACAACAAATTCCAAAAGTTGAAGTCTACTGAAGTGCTGTGCTACCAAAGAATGCATTCTTGTGTGATCCACGAGTACATCTTGTAAAATGTGATTACTGTAAGGTTGTTATTTGTCTTTTGCTGCATCAGTGCTTATAGCAAGGTATAGGTTTCTGTAACTTGTGTTTACTTAATGTGTATAAACTATGAAGCAATATTAGTGAGTCTAGATACTGTTGTATCTCTCATATAGTCTCATTTTTTTCTGTCCCTAGTCTTGGTACTGAATTGCGCTACTTTTATGCATGGTATTAGCCATATTTTTCTTCTTTTTGTACGAAGGTTTAAAGTCCTTTATTTTCATTTCTTTGTAGGACTCTGTCACCCAGCCTTTAACAACATCTCCTGCTAATCTTTTGCAACCTGTTGATAACAAATGGAAGAATGTAAGTGTATGTTTTTTGTGATATTTTTGTGTCAAGACTAAAAATATGAGAAACTTTACAGAATTCCATAAGCTTTTACTTAACTGGTGGAAAAGACCATGCAGTGGTCCTCTGTGGGAAGTTGATAAGGTAGTACGCGAAGGGAAACTTTTTGGTGAATGCAGCTGGTTATTTAGGAATGGAACAGGTCTTGAATGGATTATATTCCCTCATTCATGACACGGTCATGATTTTGCACGTAATTCTGTTCATTAGGCCTTCAAAATGGAGGCAAATATTCTCCTCTATAAAAAGACCAGAGGAAAAGAAGGACTCTTGTAAGTACTGGATTATTCTGCCCCTCTGACTTGACTTCACAGGGATGCCGTGGTTTGGGTGGAGAGGGAAGGAGCTGTGTTGGTGCTGGTTGAGTTGGTTGGCGTTGAGGCAGCAGGGAAACCGTGGGGCTCAGGAGGAGCCCGTGGAGCTGGGGACGCTTTCTGGAACTCCATAGCAAGCAGTCTTGATGTACAGGCAGGCGGGTCTTCAAGTACCCGGTGACACTGAGAGCATTACCGTGTTTTGCAGCTATGTTGCAGCAGTGTTGCAGCTACGTAGCATGTTGTTTATCAGCTATAGATTGCAGCATGATATCTTAGTGGCAGACTAGTTTGGCTTGCATTACCCCCTTCCCAACTTCAGACACTGATTATCTTCTCATGTACTAGAATCCACAAAATCGAGGACTAGGAAATGTGGCGGTATCGCTTCAAAGTCACCGTAACCAGTCTATCTACTTTTTATCTTTTACTGTGAATTCAGTGTTCCAGGACCAGTTAACTTAAAGCTAAACAGAACTGATATGAACTAATTAGTTATTAATATTTGCTATGTTGAATAAGCAGTTACATTTCTTAAAGACTTTAAAAAGTATTAAAAATGGCTGTTCTTCAAAAGCAACTTATTTTAAGTAAACTTACATTTTTTTAACCAACTGAGACTATTTTCCTTAGTAAGGAGTGGTATGCCTGGTTTTTGAGGGGGGCTGTGTGAGTGTGAAAGCACAAATCTGAAAAGAAGATAATGGTCAGTTGTACCACTTTGTGTGATTCCCTGTACTTGATGCAGAATTCCAGGTTTTTCCCTAGTGAAAGGTGCCAGTTGTAAGCAGTGGGTCCCATTGCCCCCTCCTCTCAGGATTGCCTGGTGCTCTTTGCTGCCAAGTGGGAGAACTGGTCCAGTTCTGTCCTTAGTCTTAGCATCTCCAAACCTGTTTCTTCTCTGGAGAATGACTTACTAACTGCTGAGCCACCAAACAGTTTAAGTGTGAACCTTCAGCTTGTGTGGTGGATCTGGGAAGCCACGCAAGGAGAAGCCTGGCTTTCTCATCTAGCAGTTAGAGCAGAAACCTGAATTCTCCTTCCCCTTCCTCGGCTACCTTCTGTTTTCACGGTAGTAACTATATACTGTAACATAGATGGGAATCTTGTGGAAAAGGAACACATGGCATCGCCTCAAAACTAGCACAGACGGACCTCTATGCTGAGGTGAATCAGCATCAATTTTGTTAGATGTTTTCTGATGTTTCTCCTTTGATGTAGTGTGCTTGCTTCTGTGCCTTCACGTGCAGAGCCTGCTTGTTTATGTGCAGTTGCTGTTCACTTGTCGAACTAGGATATATGCTCAGATTCATTCATGGGACTGCACATGGTTTTAAGAAAATGTATAGGTACTTTTATTTAATGTTAGCTTTTGGGTAAATAGAGTTAGCTGCATCCTTAAATGATTCTTCACTTTTACTTTTGTAATGGAGGTGATAAAAATCAGCGATACGTTTTGTCTTTTCAAATAGAATTATGTACTAAAATTGTTGTGAGTCACCATGAGTGATTTTTAGTTTTTTAAAAAAAACTTTGAGAGAACTTGTAGAAGAGGTGCACAGGCAATCACTATTGTTACAGTGTTTCTGATGGAGTCCTTTGGAAATTAATTCTTGACCCTACACTACTTAGTATTTTATCAATGACCTGGAAGAAAATATTAAAACATCACCGATCAAGATGGTACGAAGATTGAGATAATCTATGAAGAGGACAGATCACTGATACAGTGGTCTGCATTTCTTGGTGAGCTGGGTGCACCAAGCAATATATGTTCTGATATGGCCAAGAATAAAATCACATATAAAAGAAGAGGAAAAGTAGGCAGTATTCACAGGATAGGGGTTTTCAGGGATTTTAAATTCCCCATGTGAATATGAATGGAAGAGGTAATAATTGATACGTCAGCTAAAAGTTAGGTTTTCCTCGCCTGGAAAGATTAAATTTTGGTCTTTTTATTTTGAGTAGAAAAATTGCATAGAAGTGAAAAGCTTGTGTGTCCTCTGTGTTTCATTCTGCGAATTTTTGCTCTTGATGGTTGTATGTTTATAGCATTCACTATTCATGAACCGTATTCAAAGATACAGGAGAAATGAGAGCCATCAGAATTCTTAAACTTTGATATGATGTATTTTATTATTGAAGAGATTCAAGGTGCATTATCTATCTGCCCATCAGATAAAATATTTAAAGATAACTTGATCTGCTGTTTTGAAGAAAAATCTCTAATCGCTTTAATAGAGGAGAAAAAAAAGTTTTGAGCGTTGAAGCTAAGACAAATTCACACTTTGAAATAAAGTATGGAATTTTAATGTGGATAATTTACTGTTGGAACAACTTGTTGAAGTTGGATAGCAACAGGAAAAGTTACCACGATAAATTACTTTATTTAAAGAACTGTTGTAATTTCTGTACAGTTACTTTATTTGAAGGAGTAAGTCACTCAGCAGTCACACGGTCTGTTACACAGCAGATCAGACAAAGGGCAATCACAAGATCCACTATTCTAATTAAACAAATGTGGAATTATGAAGTAGTTATAAAACACTTCATTTTCTATGCTATTGTTTAAATCAAGTATTGAAGCAAGACCTACAAAGAGACCTCTGAAACTTTTTATAATGAACAGGGTATCTTAATGGTAATGGTAACAAACTTAATATACACATATGCAACATACAATTTTTCAAAAAAGATAACCTCTATGAGACTAGATATAAACTGCTGTGTAATATGTGAACACGCTGGCTAAATACATGTCGTACTATAATTTTCATGTCAAAGATGATGTGGAGTAGTTCGTTCAATGACCGTTGTTTTACTTTTGCTAAAGCCTGGGAGAACGTTATAGGCTTTTTAGTGTAGGCTTCCTGCTTTACTAAAGAGCTTCCCTGCATTCTATTTCGAGAAAACGAATGGTCTCCATAAAGAGCTGTTAGAGTCTTTAGCAAAACGGTTTGCTCCAGTTCCTGTTTATTGCAATGAAAAACGGTTATAGTGTGTTTTATTTTGTAAAATACATATTGAAATGTTTATAGCGCTTTTGCTGAATTGAAATCTGAAGAGAGTGAGTCTTTCCATCTGTCCCACTGGTGAGGTGAAAAAAGACAAACTAATTGTTAACTCAGCAAAATAGCAAGCGCTATTCTCACATGCGTGCGAGACAAATGAGAAACAACGGTTTGTTCCATATCGTCTCATGAGAACATGTTAAGAATACTTCATCAAATTTGCAGGGTATAACATGAGTCAAGCTAATTTTTTCTTAATATATTTCTTTGTACACATCCTCAAATATGGTGACAATGTGATTTTAACTGTCCAGTATAGTAATGTGTTGGTATAAAGAAAATCTCTGGAGTTTTCAGATTGGAAAAAATATGGCACATGTGAAGCCCAAGATTATTTTTTGTTAAAAAAGATCTGAAAGAAGATAGGGGGTTTTATGTCTATGTGTGTGTATACGTGCATGCCTGGAAGTGATTATTTTTCAAGAACAGAAGTAAATATTAGACACAACTATGCAGTATTTTATGGAAACAGAAGTATGGGGCTAACCATTACATAAATAAGTATTTCTCTTTTCTGCAGTGTAAAATAAATGGTCGAAGGCAGCTGTTTCAGTAATGGTATGCTTATGGTGTCTATTTACTATAAAGAAGAGAAGTTTATAAATGAAGGAGAACAGAAAGAGTATTTATTTCTGATTTTAAAAAGAAATACCGAGGCTTTTTATCACTTTTTTTCTTCATATTTGTTACTAAGTAGCCTAAAATACAATTAGCAAGTCAAAGATTAAGAAATTTGATTTTTAGACTTTGGGGTTTTTTTTTAGTATTTTGACACAGTTCCATGCGTATTTAACTTTTTAGAGTAAAAGAGATTTTTCTAAAGCTAAGAGATTTAGAAGATTGAAAGTTGAAAGGAAAAAAGTAGTTTGGTTGTTCTGAACAACTTTGATGTAACAACTCAGTTTCATACAAAAAAATCTCAACTGATAGAGGTTATTTTTCCAAAGGACTTGCTTTAATTAAACGTGAACTTTAAAAACAACCATGTCAGTGCCATTTATTTGTTTTGGAATTACTTCTTATGTGGTCTCTACATGTGGACTTCAGTAACTGATTCTTGTACTTTGTAAACTGGTTGAAGGTTCAGTATTTATGCTAAACTTAATTCAGACTGTAAGCTTACAGTTATGCAGCTTGGGGAAAAACTCCAGAAAAGGGTTATACAGAAGCAATTCTTTAGTGGAGTGAGCAGACCTTGAGTGACAGCTCTGTATAATCCTTATGTCTTACAGAAGTGGACATCCTTGTAGTGGACAGTTAGCACGCATTTCGGATGAGGGAGCTGAACAGATCGGTTCATACATACTTTTTCCATCTTTGTTTTCAAATGTACTGCTGTCTATTTCAGGCCACACATTTTCGGTCTCCACTTGTTCAACAGACAGAAAACCAAGTGTCTTCAGCTTCTGCTCACCAGAGTCAGCAGGCTGTAACTGACGTCATCCAGCAGCTCCTTGAGTTATCAGAACCAGGTCCTGTGGAAAATAACCAGCCTCAACAACCTGGTCAACAACTCAACATTGCAGTGGGAATCAATAGAGATATTTTGCAGGTAAGAGCTGTGTGTGAGAACAGCTTTACACTTCAGTGGTTTCTTTCTCATTTTTATTTTAGTGACATTTTTTATCAGTATTTTCAATGATAGCATTCCTTCTGCATTTCTAAATGCTAGTCAAGAAAGAGTTGTAAAAGATCTGCTGAACACATACGGAATGCAGCAAGGTGCATTTTCATATAATTTTACAAAAGCAAGGTTATTAATATTGATTGCGTGACCTAAAAGAAAGCTCTAAGTGTACACACCCATACACGGACATTTTGTTGATCATTTTGACTTTTTGGTTTTTTCCTGTTGCCTAGAAGCAGCTTGTGGCACATCCTTAAGTTATGGCATGCTTAAAACATGATGTCATTTAAGAGGGGAAAACTACTTTTATCTGGTTAAAAAATGAGAAGGTATACTGGGCGTTTACCCTGTTCTAATTAATAGGGTATTGAATATTTCCTAGTAGTGCAAAGAAAAATCCTTCCTGGGTCAGGCCAATGTTTTGTCTAACCCATTATTCTGTCCTTGATATCAGCAGTAGGAGATGCTGTGTAACAGAAGAGATGCAGGTAGTAATTCAGCTGTCTAAGCTTGTTCTGCAGCCTACGGGCATAATAGAACAGGGCAGAGAATATTTTTCTTGAGTATTGGTGGTAGCCTGCTAACCCTTAAGCTGTTTTTTCATCTCTAGTCTTTTAAGTACCATTTAAACTTCTTTTTGGAAGACCCAAATGTTGCATGTGCTGGTTCACCATATTACCGGTGCCAGCTTCTCTGATGTCGGGAATGTGACGTGTAGTTGCACCAACTTATAACACAAAATATAACTACTGTTGTGATGGCTATTAAAAAAAAATTTAAAAATCGGTCTTTGAGGTTGGTTCTTTAAGTTATTTTATGAACGTCACTAGTTATATTGTTGTACAAAATAAAAATAAAGCATCGTTTTTTTCCAAGTGATCAGTATTTGCACGCTCCTACTTAAATGTGTTTGAAATCTTTGATCCAGAGCCTTTTCAGGCTGCACAACAGTATCCATAGAGGTGCCTACACTCCAGTCCCTTCCAGGTGTACATAAGAATGAGTGCGTAACTCTTGCCTCCATCTGATAGTTAACAGAGGCTTTTGAGCTTTTCCAAGCCTTTCTTTGATTTAGTATTCTTCTTTTTTCTTTATATCATGTGTGGCTTCTCCACAAGCTGATGGGCTTCAGATTTGATGTTTTATGGGTAACTGTTCTCTCAAGCAGTAGGCATAAGGGATAACTATATATTCCTGGCAAATGCTTGATTCTGTAGAAACAGTTGGCACTTTTCTGAAAGGCAGTAGTTGGCACATGTATTAGTGCAGGAAAGCAACTTAAAATCTCACAGGCAATCAGAAGTCAGTGTTGTGTGAGAATATTTTTGCAAGTTTGAAATCCAGCTGAAATTCTGGGGGGATAAGACATTTAATTCCTTTAATTATATTTAAATTATATTTCCTAAGTAGTTTTTTGAGAAGAGTTGGAGCAACTGTGGAACATTTCTTAATTTAGAAGTTTTTTGTTCTCTTCTAGCAAGCTTTAGAGAACAGTGGTTTGTCTTCGATTCCTGTCTCTGCACATTCTACTGACTGCAGCCAAGCTAAGACTCCTGGGGCCCAGGATCAGAACCCAGACATCCAGACTCTCTCAAACCATCAGGCTGACTCTCATAATGCAGAACAAGATAAGGAGCAAGAGAATACAGATAAACTGGATAAAAAAGAAAAAAAGGTTATTAAGAAAAAATCACCGTTTTTACCTGGTAATGTTGCCACTGCTTGCTACTTTTTGGGCTGTAAGGACTACGGTATTTGTGGGTGTGTTGGTGATTTTATAAAGGGGTTTCCCAAAACATATTGTGGATCAGTTACGAACTTCATCTACTTTTATCTAAGACACAGTGTGTGTATAAGTTATGATAGCAGCATTTATAACTTTCATTATGCTGATAGTAAAATGTGTCAGAATGGCATTAAGTGAAATTACGCTGTTAAATCTTCTGGATTTAGGTGAGTGGAGTTTTTGGAGGAGGACAAAAAAGAAAGAATATGAATCTTTTTCCCATCATCCTTCTCTGAGGAGGGTTGGGATTTTGTGGTGTGTCCCAGAGCAGAGAGTTCTTGCAAGCTCTACTCTTCCTCTTTGGAAGTGTGGCCTCACAGAGGCAGAAGCGTGGTGCTGCTGCCTCATGCAGATCTTTGCTGACCTGGGCCATGTAGGGAAGGATGAAGGTTGACATTGTGGATAATACTTCAAGTCACCCCTGTTTGGAATCGCAGTATTGATTTGATATTGTCACCATAAATGCCTGTTAATATTCCACCTCTTTATTGTATTGCGTGTATCCAAGTCTGGATTTTGTACCTGCGCATAAATGCAACTAGTGTTTGGGTTGCTCAAGCTTTAAGGTTGCTAGAAGTGGTTTGTTCCAAGTATAGCCATCATACTTTAATGGCTGGCCTGGTGCAGCCAGCCATTGACCTCTGCCTATAGTAACTTCATAGATACGTTGATGTTGCATTTTCCTTTGCAAGGGATGCAGAAATTGATCCATCTTCTCCAGCATAACTCTGCTAAAAATCAACATTAATTGTAATAGTAACTATTTTATTCCTTGTGTGCAACAGTGACAACAGTCTAATGCTGACTGCAAATAAAAATAAAAGGTCACTGCTGTACAGCCAAACACAACTGCCTTTATTTTTTGATAAAATAACATAACCTCAGTGCATTCACATGGTTTACAGAAAAAAACACTACATGAACTGATTTAAACAAGTGATTACCTGATATTGAACAGCATATATGAATAAAAAACCCTGATAGGATTTAGAAGCTTCTTTTGTAATTTTTGTTGAGAAGAGGTATGCTCTTGCTTTAGGACAGAGCTTAGGATTCTTGGAACGCGAAACAACTTTTGTGAAAAAGTAGCTTTAAATATTAAGTCTTTCAGAAGGACTTTTTACAGAATTTTTTCTCCTTTTAAAAGTTTATAAATTGTAATTGAAGCCTGAGTTTGCAGAAGAGAGGGCTATATAAAGTATCTATATGGTATGGTATTTAACTGGTATATTGTATTGCATTACACTTACATTCCGTATTTCTAAGTAGCATACAAATTGGATTATTTTTATTCTGTAAAGTCAGACGTTTCTTAGCTTTTTTCTTCTCTCCCCTCTCTCCCCCCTTCCTTTTCAGTAGCACAAAAATGTTTCAATTTCAACAGGATTCTCTTGGGTTTTGGTTTTGTCATTGCATCCCTATTTTTGTGAGACTAAATGTATCTGATAGAGAAGTTAATTGTCTACCAAGTGTGATGTAGTGGCATCCATTTGGTGAAATGTTTTTTGCGTTTTGATTGCTTAGTATAATGGTGTCAGTGTAGTGGAATTTTTGAAGAACTGTTTGTTTCAAACACACTCATTCTGATATTGTTCCTTATTTTAGGTTCTATACGTGAAGAAAATGGAATAAGGTGGCATGTTTGTCCCTATTGCTCTAAAGAATTTAAAAAACCAAGTGATCTAGTGCGTCATATTCGCATTCATACCCATGAGAAGCCGTTCAAATGTCCCCAGTGTTTCCGCGCCTTTGCCGTTAAGAGCACTCTCACAGCACACATAAAAACACATACTGGCATTAAAGCTTTCAAGTGCCAATTTTGTATGAAATGCTTTTCCACCTCAGGGAGTTTAAAAGTTCACATTCGTCTACATACAGGTAAGGCCTTAAAATTGCTTCTGTATTTTCTATGGTGTGGGTGGGTGAGACCTTACATGGACGAAACAAGGTGAAGTGCTTAAATTGTAGAGACGGCTATCATGTCATTGATATCTATCAGTGACATGATAGATGTCATACTCTGATAGTTTTAGTGTCTTATATGATTAATTTTTATCACAACTTTCTAGTGTTTCATGGCTTTGAAACTTTTGTATGAGCTCTTACAAAAGCCATGGACATACACTTTTCTGATGATGAGTCAGCTGTTGCTTCTTTTTAATATTACTATTGTGAGTGTACTCTACAGAGTCATACTCTTAGAATTTGAGGTCTGATTTTATTTATCCCCAGTCATCTTTCATATTTACTCTGCATCTTTTCTTCCCTTCCCCATATTTTTTATTTCACTGTATCACTTAGGACTGTCTGGTTGCTTCCCATTTTGTCTTCAACAATAAAGTGTTGCTTTGTGTTTTCACCACTTTATTGTTTTCAGTATCTTACACTGCATACCCTAAAACTGCTCTGTTCATGTGGTCCCTGTTTACAAAATATATGATGTCATCAATACCTGTTTTTCTGTGGCTGAACTACTCTGCATAGAGAAAAATGAGTTTCCCACTCTTGGTGGACTACCTGCTTGTCTTCCACTTTTCTTTCTTTGTTCTTGCAGGTATATAAGCTTTCAGCATGATAAGCTCGCAAATGTGCTCCTCTTTCCTTTCACTCCTGTTTTATGTATTTACATTCTGCAGAAGTATCATTCATTGGCTATGTTTATTTAGTGTTCAATATGTTTAATAGTCAGATGCCTTTAATTCATGAAAAATCACTGTTGAATTCATCTGCTGAAAGTTTATTCACCCTCTCTAAACTTTTAAACCAGTGTTTTGTCTGTTACTTTAAAGTCAACCTTACTTTATTTTAGAAGTCAGACTTATTTGAAGTAGCAAAAGCACTAGGAGACTTGAGAAATAGGTAGTCCAGTGGTTATGGAACTGCAGCGTGTAGTTTGGCATCATTCAGCACACTTGTTTTTCCTGAGATGTTTGCTTCTTCCTCTGTCTAACAGGTTAGGCTTACTGGGTCAGGTTAGAGGTTGATCAAGCCGTGTCTTCTGTCTCTGATGGCAGCGTGTGGAAACGGGGAAGCCTCCAGTAATGCTTCTTAGCAATGTACAACTAGCTTCCGCTGATCTTTGGGTTGAGGGCTTTATGAAGCAGGCTGTACCTCTGCACTGAGCAGCACTCTGTAGATGGTTTTTTTGTTCCAAAGAATTTAGCTTCTTGATTTTTGAACCCATGTGAACTTACTAGGAGAACAACCTAACGTAATGAATTCAAACTTTGAGCTACACGTTGAGTAAAGTACTTTCTGCTGCTTTAAATATTCTGCTCAGTAGTTTCATGTGATGTTTTGGTTGCTGTATTATAAAGAATAGTTCATTTTTATTTCTTTGCATTTTTTCCCCCTGTGAGTTTATAGAAAATAAACTTTCTTAATAATACCCAGTCATGTTTCCTAGCCTTTCAAGTCCAAGATTTCCCCTTGAACAAATGCTGAAAGTTTGGCAACTTTGCCTGTCTCTCTAACTTACCAAGTTTTCTAGTGTCCTTTCCAAGGAGAGATTTCTGCTGGATTTTGCATTGCAAAAGTCTTTAATAATTCCTGTTGGCATGCTGTTTTGACTACCATCAAACAGTGTTGATGTTTTCACAGACCGATCTAGAATTTCTTTAAACTTTGTCACATCACTGTTACTCTGTTTTATCTTTATATATCATTTGTCTATGTGTTTTCCGATTCCTTCTCAGTTTTTTAACAGTTTGTTTTGGAAGGACATTTGACATACTATCTGCACTTCTTAGGATAGATTCTGGAACCCTTTTAAAATTGCTGACACTTTTGCATCATCCATTTTCCTGATGACAGGCTTGCTTGAAGTGATGTGTTACAACCAGTTAATTCAGCAATTTCATATTTGCTTTTAATTGGATTTTGCGAATCTGTTTTGATAACTTATTTAACAATAAACACCCTGATAGAAAATGAAAATACAAGAGAGAGATTCTGTATTCCAAAGCTACATTTTTAGGGCGGTGGAAATAAAATCACAAACTAATACTTTTTTTTTTTCAAATCTTTTGCAGGTGTTAGGCCTTTTGCTTGTCCTCACTGTGACAAAAAGTTCAGAACATCGGGCCACCGGAAAACGCATATTGCTTCACATTTTAAGCATACTGAACTAAGAAAGCTGCGACACCAACGTAAACCTGCAAAAGTTCGAGTAGGAAAGACAAGTGTTCCAGTACCAGACATTCCTTTGCAAGAGCCCATACTTATAACTGATTTAGGTAAAGAGCAAGTAAATCCGTGCTCTCTTGAAATTTGGATTTTGCTGGAAAATAGAGGTCACAGTTTAATCAAGCAAACACAGTCAGAGCTTACTGAGAAAGGTGCTCTTTGAAGTAAGGCATCAGAAATAATCAGGCTTCAGAAAAGTGCCATATTTTGTAATTTACTTGTATTAGAATTAATGAGTCTTTTTTATTCACTGAGAAATTGTATAATCCTTACCAGAAAAAAAGTGCATGCATACATTAGGAGAGGAGTTTAATTTAACTATTGTTACACTGTTGTTATAGAAAAGATAACAGACAGTTTACGACCCAGATTCTTCTTGAGATGATCATGTTTATTCAAATTACACAGATTTATGAGTTGGTGTGTTTATATGATTTTAGTGTATTTAGTCACCTCCACTGAATTAGTGGTAATCATTAGTGTCAATATTTCAAAAAGGGGCAGAATAATTCTGTAACATGGTATAGTGAATTCATACAGATATTTTAATTCTGTTATAGAATAATTGTTACATTACATAAAACCGCTTTTTGGAAGAAGGTTGGTTGTTGTACAGCTCATTCAAGGCAAATATATATTGTTGTCCAGTAGAGGTCAATGTAGTGGGCAAAGCATTTATTCTTCATTGTTGTTGTTCGACTTACTAGTCTGCTAACTCCAGCCTTGTCCATTGCGTAGTCATCTTTATATAGCAGAGTATTATTATACTGGTAATATCTTTAGCCTAAAATCTTTATCGCTCTTTAAAAATCCTTTTGCTCTCACTGCTTCCAAGAATCACCGAATGCAAGAGTAGTGGTTTCAGGCATAAGAAACTTAAATTTTCAGAGTGGCAACAAAAATTAGCTGACAACTTCAGATATTCAGGTCATACAGTATTTCTTTCTTGTGTGAACCCTGGAAACAGGTACAGTCCTGTTTCTTGATTTTAAAGAAAAAAGCACTTCAATGCAATTAAGATTTCTGCAGTGAAATTCTGTATTTTGGGAAAAAAATATTAATATTAACAAAAAAAACCTATAAAAATTGTTTCCTTCAGGTACTGATAACACCTGAACTCTGCTGATATTGGAGTGCTTAATGTAAAAGTAAGAAATTCCATTATTTGTCTGGATGGTGTCGTGTTTTTCAACCCACTGACAGTAGTTCCACTGTCCCCAGAAAAAAACTCTTACTTCTTGAAGGGGTGTCAAGAAACTTTTATGCTGCTGCTCTGTACTAGTGTTAATCTTTAAGTGGCACCTTTGATAAAAAAATAATTGATTATTTTGCTTTTGAAAAAAAGACTAAATTATTCTAAAAGTCCATTTAAAAAGTCTGCAAATTGTTCTCTACCTGTCACAATGTTTGTTTCATTTTATTCCATTAGTTGATTATATTTATTGCCTAGGAATTGCAAAAAATTGTCATTTTTCTAGTGTGTACTCTGGTTCCAAAGATGGAACTCATAGGAAGAAAAATACCTTTTTATAGAACTCAGAACTATTTCCAGTGTAGAGCCATCTTTTAACTATTCTAATGGTTTGGAGAAATGTTTATCATCGGTAAACAGGTTGACTAAGTAGTTTGGAAGTGTTTTATTACGAATTTCTGTTACTTCTGTCCTCTTACGTACGTCACTAGGAATTTCTGCAGTGCTTTTGCAGACCGGAGCCATTGTAACCCGGGATATGCTCACAAATTAGTCAGCTGTCATTCATTAACTGAATTAGTCTGCTCTTATATGATCAAAAATAACTGAGAGTAAATACTTGTCATATGGAGTTCCTTCTTTTCTGATTTGGAACACTTGTGTCATCTCCTGTACACTACTACTAATTATGATCACAGAAGAATGCCAGAAGGAATTTAGAAAGCAGGGTTGTGGTTTTAATGGTTTTTGTGGTGTGGCTTGGCTTGGTTTGGTTTTTGGGGGTTTTTGTTTATTTTTGTTTTTGAGAAAATGTTATTACTATGCCAACTGAGTTAGTTGGGGAAGGTGAAGGAAGTTTTGGCATATATATTTATCATAAGTATATACACATACGTAAACCTTTTCAAGTCTGAGAGGGACAGATTTGTTCTTTGCATTGTTGCCGTCTCTTCTCAAAATTGAGAAACATTCCCTCTCCTTGTCTTCCGCTCTTTTCAATTACATTTGGAAGTCAGCAGAAACCCTTTGGGCTTTACTTTCTGAATATGAAACATAGCATGCTAGGTGAAGCAGTCTGAGGAAAGAAAAGACAGCATAAAAGGCTTTTACAGTGAATATTTAGGGCCATAAAAGGATCTTTGACATACTGTAACTTTGCATCACTCCTTCAGCCTTTTATATTAGTATTGTGATGAGTACTTTTGAGTTCACAGATGTGTGAATGTTGATGAGTTGGGTTTTTTTTCCCTTGAGCAGTCTGCTACTATTCACATTCTGTCTTAGTGTTTGGGATCAGATTTGTTTGATTTTGGACAGACTGGATCTATGGGTGGAAGCCAATGGTATGAGGTTCAACAAGTCCAAGTGCCGGGTCCTGCACTTGGGTCACAACAACCCCAGGCAACACTACGGGCTTGGGGAGGAGTGGCTGGAAAGTTTCTGGGCAGAAAAGGATCTGCAGGTCCTGGTGAACATGAGCCAGCAGTGTGTGCCCAGGCAGCCAAAAAGGCCAATGGCATCTTGGCCTGTATCAAGAATAGCGTGGCCAGCAGGAGTAGGGAGGTGATCGTGCCCCTGTACTCAGCACTGGTGAAGCCAAAGCTTGAGCACTGTTCAGTTTTGGGTGCCTCAGTGTAGGAGGGACATTGAGGTGCTGGAGCGTGTCCAGAGAAAGGGCAGTGAAGCTGGTGAGGGGTCTGGAGAACCGGTCCTATGAGGAGCGGCTGAGAGAACTGGGGTTGTTCAGCCTGGAGAAGAGGAGGCTGAGGCTTATCACTCTCTACAACTACCTGAAAGGAGGTTGTAGGCAGGTGGGGGTCAGTCTTCACCCAAATAACAAGCCATAGGACAAGAGGAAACGGCCTCAAGTTATGCCAAGGGAGGTTTACATTGGACATTAGGAAAAACTTGTTCATGGAAAGGGTTATCAAGCATTGGAACAGGCTGCCCAGGGAAGTGGTGGAATCGCCATCCCTGGAGGTATTTAATATGGTCAGACGTGCTGCTGAGGGACATGGTTTAGTGCTGGTTTTGGCAGTGTTAGGTTTATGGTTGGACTCGGTGATCTTGAAGGTTTCTTCCAACCAAAGTGATTCTGTGATTCTGGATGATACCCTTCTCTTGGCTGCTTTTGAGACAGTATACTCTTGTGTTAGCACTTGGACATTCAGTAGCAGGAACTTTTAACTGATTTTCCAAAACTACACTTAACTGACTTCAGGGACCACTGTATAAAGAGCATTTGTTTAAATAAGTTGGTTTGAGTTTTGTGGTTTTTTCCCAATAAACTTTTAGAGGTACCCAGCAAATTAGCAAGACTGATTAGCCAAGGTAGATGATGTACAAATACAACAATTTTAATGGCCTTTTTTTATCCTTTAAGTAAAGGCAGATATATCTAATGGTGATTTGTACTTTTCACAGAATGCATATTAAATCTTTGTCAAGTTATAATGTGTATCTGGGGTACACTGACTAAATGTCATTTGGAGGTTGGAAGAGCAAAATACTTGATTAGCAGTAATTTTGTAACTGTCAGCTTTTTTTAAAGTTAATGCTCCTTTTGGACGTATGTGAGGCTTAATGTAATGAGGTGGATCTGTGGATAAGGGCTGTTACTGAACTAGCACATGCAATGTAATACGTATAACGCAAAATAGATGCATGCATAATATTAAGTGCTAAAAACATGAAAACATGCTCATTTTCTTTATATTCTTGCATGCTGAAAGTATCATCACTTTTTTCAAATACTAGCTCTTCAGTCTGCTGCAATTTTGGAATAACTTTACCAATTAATTTTTCCTATTTTGTGTGCGTTTGTTTATGCAGGTCTTATCCAGCCAATCCCAAGGAATAGCCAGTTCTTCCAAAATTATTTTAACAATAATTTTATGAATGATGCAGACAGACCGTACAAATGTTTTTATTGCCATCGAGCCTATAAAAAATCTTGTCATCTTAAACAACACATCAGGTAAGATAAATGCAAAGAAGAAAGGAAATGTATGTAATAAATTTATGGAAGAGCATGAAATTTATATAGTGTTCACTGAAAAGGCCTTTTTTTTTTTTGCTGTCTCTTAAGTAGTGAACTAGTGATAATTGATTTTTCTGGTGAAGCTGGAGGAGGTTTTGGACTAATTCGTAGCTCTCTGCAGTCCTAGCAGTACAAGTGGTTATGTTTCATGTGCAGTTGAGCTTGTTAACACTTTTTCCTTTTTTCCTAAACTATGTATAGAAAACAGCAAGCACTGCATGTGAATTCTTATCGTAATTTTGTATTTGCATACTCTAGATCGTCTGCTTTGTATGTAACTCTGATTTTTTGAGAAGGAAACCAGCTTTTTATTCTGTGTGCTGTTTTCTATGTACTAAACCTAAAAGAATTTAGGCTTCATTGTAATCAAATAAACGTTCTTTGGGATCATTTTGTTGCTTGAAGTTCAGTCAGGTTCCATATAGTGAATGTTTGTAACAACCATAAGGTCATGGAGTCACAGGAGAATTTAGGTTGGAAGAGAACCAGTGGAGATAACTCATCCAGCTTTGTTTTCAAAAAAAACCCACAGTGGCTTCAAAGTTAGCTCGGGTTGGAATTTTACAGGCAGTGAGTTTTGCCATTTAGTCAAGTTATCAAATATTGCTCCCTGATTTATAGACTATGAATAATTGGAGGAGAAAACATGAAAAAAAATAAAAATCACCAAAGATGTTTACTGGGATCTCAGGAATGATTCCATGCAAGCAGGTGGCAATCTGCTTGTTTCTGCAATGTAAGCTCTGTACCACTTTCTCACTTTTTCGAATTCAAATCATGGTGAGTTCCTTGTGTTCTCCTGGTGTTGGTAGTTTCTCAAACTGGCTTGAAACAGTTCTTGGTTTCTATCTGCTGTTTAACAGGAAGGGGGGAACCCTTGCAATATCACATCTTTTCCCTTTGTAATATCCTACTTAGATTTCTCACTGTCTTTCATAGATGTAATCAAGCTGGATTGATTTAAATCAAAACAATTTTAAATTAGTAAGTGTTGCTGATTTGCATCATTACCACCTTCATTGTACTTCATAGAAATAGTTGACTTTAATTGTTTCACACCTGTCTCTATTTTCTTAAAGAGAGTGTAACTGTCAATGGTTAGTTACCATTAAAATGTTGCTTGCCACTGAAGAGGGCCTTGCCTGCTTGAAGATGGCCTTATTTAGCCTAAATATAAGCTAAATTTATGCATATTTTACTGAAGCATTTATATAGTTTGCAGGTTTCTTTAGATTGATAATGTTTCATCTTCCATTTGTGTTAGAGAAATGTGGTTGACTGATTTACCTATTTCATTCCTATTTTTCACGGTTTTGTCAGGTTTCTTTGAAGGGAAATTGAAAGTGTTCTAAGTACACAGAACATGAACAGCTTATTACTTAAACAATTGGTTTACATGCAGTGAATACTCACAATTTTTTTTTTCCTTGTTGGAACACATTTTATGTTTGAAAACTCTGTTTTTCAAATGCCTGTGCTTGAATTCATTCTGCTGCTGAGTATACACATACTCCAGCTCAGGAAAAATTGTCTTTAAAAGCCTGGTTGCTTACTATGTGCATCTTCGTTTTTCTTCTTACGTGCTGAAAATACAAAGATGTGATGGGGCTACCAATCACTCACCACTGTGCTTCTTTCTGGTTGGTCTTTGTAACAGAGTACTGAGTGAAGCTTAGTTTAGCTTGGTTTTGTTCAGATTTTTTTACAGAAATTAAGAAGTCCTCTTTTTCCACGTTTGTTTTTCGTAAGCTGGCATTGCTATACACAAACTATTAGACTTCACACTTCTGTGGTCAGTCTGTTTTCATGGAATGGTGCTGATCATTGCTTAGAAAGCTTGTTTCCCTCTCTGAAACACAGGGAGATTCATAGTAGGGATATTTGCAATAGTGCAGTCATTGAAGAGCATGTCAGGTTCTCCCGCAGGCACACCAAGGAGGGGTTGGGGTACCCTATTGCAAAATTCCATAGATGTATATTGGTAGTAAAACAGTAATCTTGATGTCTGTCACATTTCCTTATTATGGCATCTGTTGTGGTGGTCGTAGACTTCTAAGGCTACTGTAATTATAAGCCATTGCTAATTTTTCCCAATTTTTATTAAATCCTGCTTCCTTTATTTTCCATTTCCTACCATTCACATTGGATGTGAATCCTTCTTTCCTAACTCACTCTTGGTATGCTACAGATGTAACCTGTAAAATTGTCATTGCATTCTGCTCCATTTCCTAACCTGTCCTTCAGTCTTTTATCTCAGTGTAGTCCTAAGGGGAAACCCTATTAGCACCCCTAGAAGGAAGGATATAGTGAGTGGGACATTTTGATAGTACAGGTGAGTTTCCCCAGTTGAATATTGTTCTCACATAGCAGTCTGAAAGGCTAGTTGAACTGTGCCTTGCTCAGGGGGTATTCAGGATGGACAGAGTTCTTTTGCCAGAAGTTTCATTATTAAACACAGTAGTAGTATACAGTATGAGGAGGACCATATCTTTTTTCTCAAACTTTTGTGGGCATTGTTTTAGCTGAATTGAGGAAAATACATGTGAATGATAATATCTAGTCTGAAGAACCGGTATGTTATCTGGCATCAACAAATTCAACCCAAATGTTGTGACTGAGGGTAAAGTAAGATCAAAAAAGGAGATTGGACTGTAGAACATAATTAAAACAGTCAGACAGTGTTGCATCTAGCCCTGCCACTGATGACATGCAGGTTGTTTATAATTTATTAACATTTTAATTTCTGGATTTTCTTAACTGAAGCCTCTTCCATCTGTACGGCAGTTGCCTTACAGCAGTTTGGTTTATTTTGCTCATTTTAAAATGTAGTCTTTTAATAACTTTGTAAATCTCACTGTTAAATCTACTTTAACTTCTGCTTTCTCTTAAAAAGGTCACATACTGGTGAAAAGCCATTTAAGTGCTCTCAGTGCGGAAGAGGTTTTGTGTCAGCTGGAGTTCTGAAAGCACACATTAGAACACACACTGGATTGAAAGCTTTTAAGTGTCTTATATGCAATGGGGCCTTCACTACCGGTGGTAGCCTCAGGCGACATATGGGGATCCATAATGACCTTCGACCGTATATGTGTCCATATTGTCAAAAAACATTCAAAACATCCCTAAACTGTAAAAAACACATGAAGACTCATAGGTATGTTTACAATTTTTATATGACTCCTTCAATGTATTTCAGTAGCCCTTCCTTGAAGATACTTGGAAAGGCAGCTTTGCTCTGTAGCAAATGTTAATAATTTAATCAGGATGTTTACTTACAGGTAGAATACACTTAGGTAGCTCTGAAGGTATAGTAAATAGGGGTGTAAAATAAAAATTTGTTCATGTAAATGGTTAGGATAACCGTCTAACTGAAGCCATAAATGACCTTCTTACCTTTCTTTGCAGATATGAACTTGCACAGCAACTTCAGCAGCATCAGCAGTCTGCTTCAATAGATGATTCTACAGTAGATCAGCAGAGCATTCATGTTTCTACACAGATGCAAGTGGAGATTGAAAGTGATGAGCTACAGCAGTCAGAAGCTGTTGCAACAGATCAGCAGGCTATTTTAGAGTTAGACCAGCAGCCAGTAGTAGGCACGGAAGAAACAGCACTAGAACAACAATTGGCTGATCAGCCTTTAGAGCAAGATGAGGGTGAGTATTTGAAATATGGTAAGGTTTATAATGAGGTAAGTTTACAAGGTCTGAAATAACTTTTTCTTCAAGACAATGACAGTAGACAACTAGAAAAATACATGGAATAAAAGCTAACTACTTCACAGAATCACAGAAAGTTAAGGGTTGGAAGGGATCTCTAGAGATCATCTGGTCCAACCCTCCTGCCAGAGCAGGTCCACCTACAGCAGGTTGCACAGGATGGCGTCCAGGTGGGTTTTGGATGTCTCCAGAGTTGGAGACTCCACCACCTCTCTGGGCAGCCTGTGCCAGTGCTCTGCCATCCTCAAAGTAAAGAAGTTTCTCCTCATGTTCAGATGGAACTTCCTATATTCAGTTTTATACCCATTGCCCCTTGTCCTATCACTGGGTACTACTGAAAAAAGACTGGCCCCCTCCTGGCACCCTCCCTTTAAGTATTTGTAAACATTTATGAGATGCCCCCTCAGTCTTCTCTTCTCCAGACTAGAAAGACCCAACTCCCTCAGCCTTTCCTCATAAGAAGGATGCTCCAGCCCCCTAATAATCTTCGTGGCCCTTTGCTGTACCCTCTCCAGCAGTTAAAGTTTTAATATATAAATACTTAAATATATAAATACTAATAAATATATAAATAATTAATAAATAAATAAAGTATTGAGCACAATTTCTTTCATTCATTGGTGTTAAGTTTACTCTTAAAAATATAAGAGGATTCATTCAAGTTTGCACCATGTAGTTGTATCAAACAAAACTACTAAACAAATATGCAGAAAAATAATACTATGTGCACAAAACTTTATGACATCATTTGTATTATTAATAAAAATCACTGCTGTATAGGCTACTTGGGAAGAAATACCTGTGTTTTGGGCTTGGAGAATACAAAATATTTCATGTATTTACTCTGTTAGTAGTAGTGGAACAAAGTATTTTTATTTTGCTGATTTCCTCTTTTTCATGGTGTAATGAGTTAGCAAGAACTACAGAGGAATATAAATAAAGCCTGCAGTAAGCAAAGATTGAAATACCTGTTCAGCTAATAAATTTTTATTTTTAATGCAGTAAAAATTCAGGTGACTATAAAATGTAGGGTTTTGGGATCAACTGAATTTTATCTAGTTAATTAAATCTTCTATTCTTAATGTTTTTCCTTTTTTTCTTCTCCCCCCGCCCCCCCTTCCCTTCCCCACTTCAGATCGATTTGTGACATCCCAGCATGCTTTACAGGAAAACATCAGTCAATTTGAACAACAAGCTATAACACAGCAGCCGTTTGATCAACAGGGCTTATCACAAGGTTAGTAATAATCTTTTTTTAAAATGATTTTTATAAATCTGGCTTTACAGCATAGCTCTCATAATGCATTCAAAAGCAGGTATCCACAGTCAAAGTAACTGCAGTGCAGAGAACTTGCAAAAAATTTTTCTGAAATGACTACTCTTTTGAAATGATATTAAGTAGATGATTTGAATACTTAAGCGTAAATATATTTTGCTTTTATGAGCCGATGTTTAGTCATTACAGTATGGGGTTTATAGTTGGGTATTTCATATTCTTTCCTTGATTGTGTTTTGAAATTGCTGTGACATTAGGCAGTTTATACAACTTTCTCCCTAAATATACTATGCTCGTAACCTGCGGTGATCAAAAGCACAGTCTAAGATTTGACTGAGTAGCTGTTGGGATTCATTATGGAAAAAGAGCAAAATATAATCATGTAAAAAAAATCATACTTTCATCTAGCCACAGGAGTTTCCTTTTTTATTTTATAAGGCTACATAAGTAACAAATTATGAGACTGTAAACAGTTGGAAATTTTTTTTTATTTTACCTACAAAATACTGAGAAATATGTGTAATGCTTTTGTAGCCTGCAGACACTGAAGAAATGACTATGTTCCTTTGCTTTTCGCTACTGGATTTCTTGAGTTATTGTTTGATATGAAGCTACTGGTTTTGTTTTAGGGTTTTTGGGGGTGGGCAGGGCAGGGGTGTATGTTCAAGGGGTTTACCTTTGTTTTGGTTGTGAAGCATACCTTGCTGACTGACCAGTTGATCTCTTCCTCCTTGTTTCTGACTTTAGCAAATAACTTCATATTTATACAACTGATGACCAGTAATTGGTATTCCATCTGCTTAAACTTCTCTGTTCTTAATTTCATTCTGTTTAATTGTATAGCATCTTCCGTAAAAACTTAACTGACTGTGCTAAGTTGCATGACACTGTGAAGAAATAGTATAATTTGTTGCTGATTTTAATTCCCTAGGTTGTGCTGCTTTGTATGTAACTGAGAAAAAAACTTAGTCTCCGCCTTTAAACAAGACTTAACCAGGTCCTGTTAAAACCCTGTGGATTATTTTCATTGGTTACCTTTTACAGTTTTCCAAATGAATGAAAATACAGTACAGAAAAAAGTGCAACCTTTCACTCTGTTACTCTCAAGAGTGGTGGTGGCTTTTGCTTGGGTTTTTACAGCTCCTTTGAATTTGAAAATCCAATTTGTAAACCATGTTTTGTTATCTTTTATTTAGACTCCAGTTTCTATGTATGTGTATCTTCTCCATTAAAAAATATTGAATACTGAGTGATTTCTTGGGGAGGGAGAAGACTTTTCTAGATCTCGCAAAAAATTCTCTCATCATCAGAAATCCAGGCTGATCACCAGTACATTTTAAAATCGGTACAGAGAATCAGAACATTTGTGGTGTGGGGTTTTTTTAAGTCTCATTTGTATAAGATGTCTCCTATTCTACTTGGAATCTCATCCACAGATTCACAACTCTTTGAAGTTTCCTTGAAGATCCTGGAGCCCTTCAAAATTTTTGAATTTCAGGTAGGTAAGCATTTGCGCGGATGCATGCGTTAAATTGGTCGACCCTCTCCCTATGTCTGCATCTGTGCTTCATGCTCCTAATTTCTTTTTCCTATAAGCTAGGCAGAACATTCAAGCTTAAAACACTATGTCTTTTTTACCCTTGATATATTTATAGGCTGTTTTCTTGTTAAAATATTGTGGCTTAGTGTTTATTAATAAAACAACATAGGAGTTTTAAAAAAAGTCTTTGGTAGTTTTTTTGATTTTTCTTTTTCCCTTTTTTTTTTTTTTAAGAAAAAAAGAAAATATTTGCATTCACACAGATGAGGCTGATCTCTCGGTCTCCACAGACCTGTCAGAACTTTGTTTATTCTTTCAGGTTTGTTTGTAATACTTTTCTGGTTTGTTCAGATAGATTTTCTTCTTTATATATTCAGCCTTGTAAAGAAGTGCAGATCTTATGAGGACGTTGCTGTATCAATCCGTTATTCATTTGAACTAGATTTGAAGACTGAGAAAAAGGACTTTGGTGTTCTTTGTAGCTTGCATATTCAGATGTCTTCATTTGAAGACTTTCAGTGAGGTCAGAACAGGCAAATGGATCTTTTATCAGAAAATGTCTTTGGATTATTGAATATCATCTGTCGCTAAATGTGTTTTCGTATAGATTATGTTACCTTTTCTTCCTTTCAAATCTCCCTGTAAGCATGGTTGAATACTAATAATTCAATTAGTGGTGATAGGATACTGATTTTGGAAAAACTACAGAAAGCCCAAATACTGTTTACTCTGTAGCCCATACAAATATATCCTTGCCATCAGACTGCTGGTTTGCTTTCCTAAGAAGTTGATCTGCAATCTCAGGACTTAGAATTCTGATTCTTTCTGGAACTGTTTACACATTGATTCCAGTCAATACTGTTCAGCTGGTTCTAAAATTTGCCTAGGAAGCAAACCTGCAGAACATTTAATTGCTAGTCACTGAGCCCCACTGAGATGCACATGTGCATGTAGATTTGTTTGTAATGTTAGAATTCCAATGATCTGTCAGTAAAGACTTCAAGTTTTGCCTAAACTAAAACATTGTTTGCTATGAACTATCATACTGTTGTTTTCTCATTCTCATGTGCAGGATGTATCTTTCCACTAGTAAACTGATTTCCAGAGTATTCTGTTTTCAGTATGTTTTGTTAATGTAGAAGAGAATAGGTTGGGTGATGTCCTAAAGCCAAGAAAAAACCCAAGTAACGCAAATGATTACTTGTACTGAAACAACACAAAATCCAATTCCAAGTTAGAGGACTTTGTAGTAAGAGACTAGCCTTACTGTACAGATCTTTCTGTTCTTTGAAGATTGAGCAAAAACTGTGGGAAGCAATATATAATGATGGAAACAGGAGAGGAAATTTCAGAGGCTCTGAAATTTATTTCTGTCTCTCAGACTAAATGTCTGTTTTTTTTGGTGTTTGGTTTGTTGGGTTTTTTTAATGCTGTTCTGTAGAAATAGTGCAGTGGTAGCAAATATCTTCAGCGTGCTCAAAATTGTCAGATCTTTTTAAAATTGAGTGGCAATTAACCTTCATACTAGGTACTGAGCAAAATGGGCATGCATTATGTATATTCTTGTTACAGCATTGTTTTATATTTGTTCCAAATCTAGTCCCAGAGGCAGTATTTCTTTCTTCAGTTTGTCCCAAAATACTTGTAACTTCAGAACTTTTCTTCCTGAGCATTTTGTTGCATGATCCTGGGACATTTTTCAGGATGTCAAGAATAGCTTTTATTAAAACACTGTGAGGTGAAACAGGTCATATATAGTAACTTTTTTCCTTCTTCGGTAGTAAAAATTACTTACCGATTAAAAAAAGAAAAAGTTTCAGTGTTTTAAGATAACCATTAAATGTACAAAAAAACAGCTATGTCCCTTTTTTATTAATGTAGGTCATGGAAGTGGTATCACTTTCGCTTCAGTTTCTTGAGATTTGGTTTTGTGTGTTCTCATGAAGTGAGTGGGAATACCATTTTTCCATAAAGATGCTTTTAAAATGTATTTTCAAATAGAAATTAGCAGCTCTCTTATCGCCATAAAGCTTCGCATCACTTCTTCAGGCTACTTTTTTATTTTGTCATTTTACTAAGTAATTGAGGTGTAAGGTTCATTCGGCATGTTGAATCCTTTTTTCTTGTAATCTTGGTAGTTCTAGGAGAGAAAATAATATACAAGTTGCAGCATTAGGTTTGGTGATAACAAACTGACTAATAATGCTTTCAAGATTTATTTATATTTGTTAGTTTTCATTCTCTGGTGTAAGCAATAGCATACAAGTAGTTTTTTTCTGTATTGATAATAGTATTCTTCTGCTGTGAAAAGCGTCTTTTCGGAAAATTTCTGCTTGAACTTAACACATCCCAGTTTTTTTATATACTGTGATTCAAAACATTCTTCAAGCATTGCTTTTTGGCCTTTGATGCTGTGATCATCTGATGTGGGTTTGTTTCTACCCTGTTTTCATAATTCTTCACCCTTTTGTCCACTAAAGGCAAACTGCACAGAAATAATACAATTGCTGCCCTTACCTTAATTACCAATAGTTGTGGTTTCGTTTTTTTCCACATAGCATTGAATTTATTTTTTTTATAATATTAGAAGTATTGGGGCTTAGAGGGGTTGATAAAAGGGCATCTCTAATAGCATTAAAAACCCCTGGAATCTGACTTACACTTCCCTGACTTTTAATCATTGATATTATCATTCCATTCATTCATTTAGAAAAGGAGGTGATTAAGATCTGATATTTCAGAAGAAAACAAAAACCTGAATAAAGCTTTCAGGTTTTTATACTGGAAATGTGAATAAAAGTGTGTTTATTTTTTACTTTGCAGTTTGCCTTTGAGAGGCTCTACTTTACTATTATCTAAAGAGTGGGAATATGTGGAGGAGATCCAAAGTAGGAGAAAATGGGGTTACTTTATCAGAAACTGGAGTTCTCCTATTGGGTCATCTCCTCCACTCACCCGCCATCCTCCCCACTGAGCTTTGCATCCTTGTGATCGGCTTCCAGTGTAGTTAAGGGAGCGTGGTACCAACGTGGATAAAGGGAGATGGGTCAACCTGTTTGACACATGCATGCTTACATACAAGAAATTCAAAATTTCAATGGCTCTAAGGTAATTGTGGCACCCTGAAGAAACTTCAAACAGTGTTTTTCTGTGGAGGAGATTTTCCAATAGAATTCCAGCTAATGGTAAGTAACCCTATTATGCATATTACATAGACGCCAGAAACATTTGTGCGTTTTGCCACTCAAGAGTGAAGAGCATAAAATAAGTATTACTATATAGTAATACTACTTAATGTCTTTTGAAGGTAGTCTTCAAAAAAGTGGTGTAATTCAAACTCCAATTCAGTGTATTTTCTGGGTTTGTGACTGTTTGATCTCTGGCAGGTTTTACAGTGAATGACAGCTACAATCAACAGCCTCAATTTCCAGCTGTACAGCAGCTGCAGGATTCAAGCACCCTTGAATCTCAGGCTCTTTCAACGAGTTACCATCCATCAGGCCTTCTTCAGGTTCCAAATACAGACACTATTAACGTGGTAAGTACTCCTAGAAGAGAGAATCCATTGCTTGTGTTCAGTGATGAGTTTCTTTGAGATATTTCATTGGTAATTAGGTAAACTGATAAGTCAGAAAAGTTTCATGGTTTCTAGATTGCTTATGTTTAACAACTGGAGAGTAAAAGGGCAGGGGGGACAATAAGTGACTTGACTACATGATTCTGAAAAGGAGTTGTACCTTTTGATGCTCTATGCTTAGAAAAGGACATAATCCTATAAGGTTGGATCATAAGTCTAAAAGTAGGGAAAGGATCTCATGTTATGAAATGACTTTACTGCACTATATTCTGTCCTAATTATTTAATTCCTATGGATATTGATACGATTAAGCAGTAAAAATAACATTGGAAACATGTAGTGATCCTTCATGGAGCTTGCATATTGCAGTGTGTGATGTTCTTTTTTGGTTCTCATCAGGTTGAATTTGTAAAAGAGTTTAACTGTTAAAAATACAGTTGATGATGGTAGCAGTACCCAATATGAAGACCGTCTGTATTAACGTGTTTACCATGATGACCTGCATGTATTATTGTCTTGTTTGCAAAGGGCAAATGTCAGTCAGAGAACTGAGGTGGGATTTAGGGTCTGGAAGAGTTTGAGTAATTTCAGCGTACAGGCTTTGGAGTTTTCTCTTCAAATCTTGCAACGTGCTGTCATTCTTGAGGATTATTTTGTGGTAGTTTTTGCTTAGAGGAAAAACCTGTTCAAAAGCTAGTGAGGTTTGTCAGCACCACCATGCACTTTGCCACTCACTGTGAGGTTCTCACTGTTTAAAATGGCTGGTTTAGCGTTAATCCCTCAAACACCAGAAAATCTACAAGACTCGAGACATGTTTTTGTCTAGATTCACAGGGAGGTGTAAGTACACCATGTTGTCTGTTTATTCCTGTTCAGTAGGTGCACATTTTGCTGCTTTCCTTCTCACTATGAAAAAGCGAGGTATCATATGGCACTCTTAATTTCTTGTCAAAACTTTATGAAAGCATCATTTTGATTACTTGTGTTGACTGTAAATGCTGTAATTTTTTGTTGCCTATTTGTATGACTTGATTTCAGTATTCTGTTAGTGAAATTTACTTGAGGCTTTGATTTCTAGACTACTCGATTGATACAAGATCAGTCATCACAAGAAGAGCTTGAATTGCAAGCCCAACGGCCTCATTTCCTTGAGGATAATGAAGATCAAAGCAGGCGTTCATATAGGTTTGTTATGCTTTTAGGTTCTGTCACAGAATTTCCTGAATTTTATGGCTAGTAATTACGTGCAACTAATGAAAACAATTTTCTTCTAATAGATGTGAATATTGCAACAAGGGTTTTAAGAAATCCAGCCATTTGAAACAACACGTACGATCACATACCGGTGAGAAACCTTATAAATGCCAACTCTGCGGCCGTGGCTTTGTTTCCTCGGGAGTTCTTAAGTCACATGAGAAGACTCATACAGGTAACAGAGTAGACCATCTCTATGTTAGCTTAACTCACGCTTGGGTTGTGTAAATGTCCTGTATAAGTAAACTTAAACAAACTGCATGCTACTTATTTGTTTCTGTTACTTTAAGGAGTTAAAGCATTCAGCTGTAGCATTTGCCATACCTCCTTCACAACTAATGGCAGCCTTACCAGGCACATGGCAACTCACATGAGCATGAAGCCTTACAAGTGCCCATTCTGTGATGAAAGCTTTCGAACAACTGTTCACTGCAAAAAACATATGAAAAAACATCAGGCAGTCTCCTCAGCTGTAGCAGCAGCTACAGAAACAGGAGGGGGAGGTAAATTATTTCGTTTTTCCTCTTACAGTCCTTACTACATAACGAGTACAAATGTTTCAGTGGATTCCATGAGTGCTGTAACAGTAATGTTATAAATTAGCCTTCCAGCATGAGTAATGTCTAATGTCCAGAGCCACTGAAATTGCTCTGTTACTTGAATTGGTTAAAGAAATCAGCTTTCCAGGAGTCTGTCCAGTGTATTCAAGGTATTGTATGTTACACAGTTATTTTAGTGTGTTGCTAAAGTAGAACATTTTTTTGTCCTAAATTACTTTTACCTGAATTTAATTATTGCAAAACCAAGAATTATAAATCCAGCTTTAATTAAAAGAAATATGAACATGAGTAGTTACACCTCTGAAAGACATTTAAGTCCGAGCATGTAATGTGGTGGCCCTGTATTTAATAATAAACGCTTATATTTTCATAATTTCAGCTGATAGATCAAACTAAACAGACACCTTTTTTTTTTTTGTAATAGTTGCATGTATTGAAGATGATGATGAAAACTCTGAAAGAACTTCCAGGAAATCTCGTCCTGGTGTCATAACTTTTACAGAAGAAGAAACAGCAGAACTGGCAAAGATTAGGCCTCGAGAAAGTGCCACTGTCTCAGAAAAAGTTCTTGTCCAATCTGCTGCAGAGAAAGACAGAATTAGTGAGATCAAAGATAAGCAAGCAGAACTGGAAGCAGAGCCCAAATATGCCAACTGTTGTAGTTACTGCCCCAAAAGTTTTAAAAAACCTAGTGATTTAGTCAGGTAAGGAATGGAAAAGCTTTGCATATTTTCAGTTTTCTAAATTGTTCACCAGAAACTTTGCAGTAACAGTTTCATATGGCTTCTATGCCTAAGCTAAAGTTTGACTCATATTCACATACATATTTCTTTTTCAGAACAGTTTAAAAATATATGTCAAATTGTTATGTATTCTGAATATGACTAAACCAGCCTTTATGGGTTTCTTTTCCTGCAGTATTAAAATGATCATTACGAAGTTTTAGAATATCTTTTTTCTTGCTATAGCACTTGCATATAAAAATCAGTTTCAAAAATGGCAAATGCTTAAATCATCTTCTTTACTAGTTCTACTTAATGTAATGTTAATATAAGTATTTGCCTAATTCTAAAATTAGTAAGATACAAACTAAATATTTCCACTAATGGACATAAAAGTAGAAATTCACAAGTACCTGTATTCTGGAATTATTAGGCATGTTCGTATCCATACTGGAGAGAAGCCGTATAAGTGTGAAGAATGTGGAAAGAGTTTCACTGTAAAATCCACTCTAGATTGTCATGTTAAAACGCACACAGGTCAGTAAGATTTTGAATATCTTTGTTTAGAAACCAATTGCTTTCTTGACAGGCTGTTTTAACTACAGATTTTGCAAGGAATGGTATGTTTCAGTATGATCTGGAAATGGCACTATTAATGGCAGGGCTAGGTGAAATTTGCTACTTACTGCATCATCAAATAAATGTCATTATGATATTTTGAGTAAACCATATTATTGCTGCCTTCTGTATTAGTAAGCTTATAAAACAGTCATAGTCTTAGCTCATGGAAAAACTATGTATGTATCTATAATATTTTAATTTCAAAACTGCTGTAGAGAAGTTTTGATTTTATTCTTTGGTAAGGCGGCTATACAAAATACATTTCTGTCTTTCCCTTATTTAGCTAGGAAGCAATATTGTGTTGGAAGGCTTGGGAATGTCAGGAGTTATAGTGGGTTTTCAACTGCAGTGGCATGTTTTTCTTGCCAGATATTTACGTTATGCTTTTTGTGAATTGTACAATTGCACATACGGTTAATGAAATCAACTCCATAATTAACTGTTGTTTTTTGTAGTACATTAATAATCCTATTTGAGAACAAAGATTTTTCCAAATGTTGTGCAATGTGAAAGGAGAGCAGAGAAAGAGGACTGTATGTGTATAGACTGGATTTCTGTACTTTGAGGTGGTTGGTATTTTGTTTTATAATACTACCTCACTTACAAATTTTATTTGTTTCCCACTTGTAATCCATTAATACTAGTCAGTATTGAGGTAAAGGCTGAAACAGAAGAATAAAGTTTCTTGAATTAAAAAGGAAATGAGTGCCTAAGTAAGGAGAAGCCAAATGTTGAAGAGGTCAAGATGAAACTTTTATTTCTTCAGTTTTATGAGCTGTGTAGTTGAAACAACTTGATTAGTCAGGAAGGTGAGATGATGATGGGGACAAGAGGCATCAAGGGGCCCAAATAAGATTCTGCATGAAAGTTTTTAACAGCATACTGAGTTTTAGAAGTAGGAAAAAAACCCTAACTTCATTAAGATACTTAATTCGTTTGAAAAGCAGCCAAAATTATAAAGAAAAAGGCTAGTTAGTTTCTTCAAGTATCTTCTGTTCACATTAGTTTAGACTCGGTGTTTTTTTTAAATTATTGGTCCAGTGCTACTAATTCTTAGATGTTTTATCACTTGCGTCTCTGTTTTTGAAACTTTTTCAGGCCAGAAGCTGTTCAGTTGCCACGTATGCAGTAACTCTTTTTCTACAAAAGGAAGTCTGAAAGTCCACATGCGTCTGCATACAGGAGCAAAGCCCTTTAAATGCCCGCACTGTGATTTACGGTTTCGTACTTCAGGGCGCAGAAAAACCCACATACAGTGTCATTATAAACCAGAGACGAAGAAAGTTAGGAAGACTGTCACCCGTACTTCCGCTGAGGGACTACAGCCAGTCAGTCTTCTTAATTCATCCTCAACAGACCCTAATGTTTTCATCATGAATAACTCCGTTTTGACGAGTCAGTTTGATCAAAATTTGCTTCAACAAGGTCTTGTGGGCCAGGCTATCCTGCCTGCTTCAGTATCAGGTAAAAACGGATGACTTTTTGGTGGTGGTGTTGAGATCTAGTAGTGAACTTTGCTTTCTATTAGAGCTAAGAAACTTATGCCAAACACTACTTTCAAAGAGGTAAGAGTTGTACTGAATTCATGATTTGATGCACGCTGGTGACATAAATAGAAATTTATTTAAGAATGAAAGGAAAAATGTATGCATTCACCGAAAAAGATTTCTTCAGTTCTGCTACGGTGTTACACTGCAAAAGAAAGAAAATACAGATAACAAGAAGCTGGAATACTTGTATTCTTTTCAGTAATACTCTGTTTGCTTTTCTTAAAGAGGAAAGAAGGAAAACAGTTATTCTGTAAGCTTTCCATTCCATGAATGGAAATCGTTTGTGTAGGTGATCATGTACTTCCAATTATTTTTCTTGGCATAAATAAATGTGTGCGTATGTATAGCTTTTGTATTGATTTAATTTCTAAAAATAAACAAGCTGAAAGAGGCAGTCAGTAATGATAAAGAAAAACATTATAATATAACTGTTTTCTTTGGTAGCTGGAGGTGACTTAACTGTGTCCTTGACAGATGGTAGCTTGGCCACACTTGAAGGAATACAGTTACAACTTGCTGCTAATCTGGTTGGACAAAATGTTCAAATTTCTGGAATAGATGCCACCAGTATTAACAACATAACATTACAGGTAGGTTGCTCGCAGTTTCTTGCTTTTAATTTTATAGAGTCACAAAAGGAGGTTTAATGAGCATACGTACTTCTGGAAGAGTTCCCTTGAGTTGAATAAGGCAAGTGGCAATACCCTGCTGTATCAGTTGTACCATGTTAGAAGACTTAGACAATAGCTGCACAGTGGTGTTTCCTTTCTGTTGTGGTTTCTTTCCATTTTCCAGGCTTTCTTTACACCTCAAGGATTTTGGCAGGTTGCTTTAAAGTTTGTATTTTCTTCTTTTAATTGTGTTTTGTATTTTCATTCTGAAAGCATTTTAGGCTAGAGCTCCCTGCCCCCTCCACCAAAAGAGACCTCCCACAGAAACAAACCAACCCAAATTATTGCACAGGATGTTCTTTAACATAAGGCACTGGTGTTATTTGGCAAGTTTTTAGTATTTGGATTCACAATTTAAATTCCCATTGAGCTTGTAAAATGAACAACAGAAAAAGATGAGATGGTTTTAAGTGTAGACTTTTTTTAAAGTGTAATTGTGTGAAAGAATGATTTTGATGAACTTGGTTGTGTTTGATCAGTTTCACAGAACCACTGAGGTTGGAGGAGGCCTCTGGAGGTCACCAGGTCCAACCCTTAGGTCAGGGAAGGGTCCTCTTCAGTTACATTGGGTTGCTCAGAGTCTGTCTACTCAGGAAGTTTTTTAGCATAAAATGAAGACAACTTTATTTTAGTTTTGTTTCCCCCAATCACCAAACACTCATCCTTAAAGAGAAAAATACCTGGTTTTAACTATGGAGAACAGATGTTTGACTGTGAACTGGGACCTTAATGAGCCCTAGGAGTTAAAAAATAGTCAATTTCTAATATCGGTCTTCTCTCTGCTCCATGCCTTTTCATTTTCAAAGACCTGAAGACAGTGATAAGCGTCACATGGAACAGTAAGACATTACAGAATGCCAGCATTGTGGGTGCCTGATGCCTAGCATTCTTTTATGTAATTATGATCTTTATTTCCCAAACATTTTGCTGAAGGAAGATAGGGAAGAATCTACAGCTGAAGCTGAACAGACTGTTCACGTAGTGACTTTGGAGTCTGGCTACATATATAGACACTTAAAAAGTAAATTTAAGTTTAAAATGTTTATTTATTAGAGGTTAAATATATATACTCTATAAAATAGTGAATATTATTTAATATTATATATACTGTATATCCAACCCTTTGAATTCTGTATTTATATTAAGACATAACCCATATTTGTTAATACAAATTGATTGATCACATTGAAATCTTGCTTTTCAGATTGATCCAAGTATTCTACAGCAGACATTACAGCAGACTAATTTACTTGCTCAGCAGCTAACTGGCGATCCCAGTATGGCTCCACAGAACCCCTCCCTGCAGGCAACAGAAAACGCAGTGCCAGCTAATGTGGTTATTCAGCCTATATCAGGCCTGTCTTTGCAGCCCACAGTAGCATCTTCTGCTAACATGACAATAGGATCCCTATCTGAGCAAGAGTCTGTGTTGACAACCAACTCTAGTGGTAAGCAGTGTCGATCGTTTTATGGTGCTATGAATGTCTTAGTTTTAATTACGGTATTACCCACAGGGAGAAAATCCACCCTCCACGCACCAGATACCTCATTTAATAAAATAAGCATACAGTTCTTGGATGAGCATCTTCAGCAAATTTTACAACTTTGTGTTACATTTTTGAATATCATTTTTTCCAGAAGGTGGACTATATAATAAAAGTATTGAAGAGCATTTATAGTCTTCAGAAACACATAAAAACTTTGTTCTGGTGATCTTAACCTGTAGAGGAATAAACTGGTTATGAAAACAATTTCTTCTTTAGGAGTACAAGTTCTAGCGTCCTACCTTGGCTGTATCTTTTCTAGTAGTTTAGAAAATAATATATTAATTACTCTAAAAAGTTGTGTCTATTATAAAGAAAAGTTCCTAATGGATTTTTTTTTTGGTTCTACCGACTTACGTATAGGTGCACAGGACATCTCTCAAGTCATGACTTCACAGGGTATGGTATCCTCTTCAAATGGACAACATGAGATAACACTGACCATAAACAATTCCAGTTTGAGTCAAGTTCTAGCTCACGCGTCAGGTTCTACTACTACAAGCTCATCAGGAAGTCCTCAAGAAATCACTCTTACAATATCTGGTTAGTATATTTAATGATCCTTAGTGGTGCCAGATCTCCATTTGGTAACGTAGGAACACGGTAGCATTTGAGGATATTTTCACTGTCCTCAGCTTTCCTGTGGTATATTTTTTTTTATATTCATCAGCATTAAAAGATATACCCCAAACCTGCTTTTGAAAACCAAATACATTTGCTTTGAGGATGCGTGTTAGATTGGTTCCCTATTTTATTCATAGCCTTGAGTCAACAGATGTTTGTCTGGGTGGCAAAGCTGGTTGAACCAGTTCTCCTTGCTGCGCCCCCTTGGGGTGATACAACTCCTGGGTGGTACTGGAACTGGAACAAGCAGAGCAGGCATTGGGGATGAGTTTATTTAATCTAGTTTTTTTTTAAATGCCCGTGGAATCATGTTCTAACAGATGTTCTGATCATTCCGTGAGGTGTACTATTCAGTCTTTATAATATGTAGTTAGTACTTCAGGTTTCTTTGAATAAATTTAGACCAACTTTCTTAGTGCCTCTAAGAGATTGATCCTATATACACTATAAGTACCTTTTTCTTGCAAAGACAGTTTATATTTTGTATCATAAAATTTCTTTAGTAGATCCAGTATAATATTTAGTGCTTTTCTGCTTCTTTTCCTTTTTTTTTGTTTTTAATTTTTTTCATTTTTTCTCTTTTCTGTTTGTTTTCTCTAATGTGTTTAGCGGTTTTAAGTGTCATGACAATAATGGCCATGTTAAGGTGTCACAGTTAAGGTGTCACCTATGTTTTTCTCCTTGTTAATGGATGTTCACTCTTCTAAGGAAAATGGAGTATAGATGCCCAACAACTGATAGAATCTGTGTCCAGTTTCTCTATGTTCTGTCCTTGTTGATCCTTCCACAAAATTAGCATCATGTGAAGTGATGCTTTTACAAAAGAGGACATGCTCAATGTAATTCATTTTCCATATAGTGGATCGAAAAAATCCCATTGTAACCATTAGCCTTTAGTTTGCCAGATTTTATAGTTTACCTAGATAAGTAAGGTCATTATTTGTCTAAATATTAGTAATCTCAGATATTTCTCTACATGTTAGTATCTAGATAAGCATAATCACCTCTGTGTTAAAAACTTGTTGAACCTTTGCATAGGAACATGTGTAGAAATGAATTTTGTATTTTCAACTTTGATTATTTTATAATTGCTTGTTTATCATTCTAAGCACAATAGCAGAATAATGTTGAGACTTTCACTTACAATAGAACTAATTTCTATCCAGGCCAAGATCTTATTCAGCATAATTCTGGAAGCAGTGATCTGAGTAGTGGCTTAAGGCTGACAGCACCAACCATCAACAGTCAGACTACAGGCGCTACATTAACTATAAGCAATGACCAGCTTCTTTCTCAGGGCCCTTCACTAAATGCTTCAGGTATGCACACAGTGATTTTTCTGATTAAAAATAATAAAATTTTGCTAAAAAACAAATACTAGACCAGGTAACTAAATCTGAAATAATATAGTCTTACACATTACGATTCAGGAACTACACAACTTTGTGTGTTTTTTCACTAGATTTAAACTGTTATGCTAATTTAAATGCTCTTTACACCACATAGTAAGAAGAAAATGAAAACAAGAAGACGAATTTAAAATTAGTACTTTGAGGCAGTTACAGGAATATTGAAGGACTATTTCTATAAATTGAAGGATGAGGAAATCTGATACTCTTGCTGCAGACAGATAATAAAATATCCTTTATATCAAATTTGCTCTAGTGTTCAATTTTTGAGATTTTAAATATCTGTATGAATTTCTACCTATAGCTGTTTGTACATACACACAAACTCATGTGGGTGTGTATAGTTGTTCATACTTGGAATCAGAGCAGCTGCTTGCATTGATTGCACTGACTGATTGCAGCACGTTGCACTAAGACAGACTTACTACTGATACGTAAATAACTTTCCTCACTCTTATGCGTGCTTAAATTTCCTCTATCTTCCTTTTCCTTTCGTGTGTCTCCTTTGATAGCTTCCCTTAGTGCTCATACACATCTATAAAGCAAATGTGCTTTAATGTCATACTGGGCAAGGCCTCTAGTCATAATAAACTATTACACAGCTGTTATAATCAAACTGTTACGAAGTACCTATTAATAATAAACTGTCCTTTTTTGCTACTAGGGATTATTGGGAATGTTGGGTTGTGGAGTTAATGAGTTGGTGTTTTACTGATGTGAGTGGAAGTGTATTTCATTGAGAATTCTGAATTCTGTCTTTTTGGCTTTGAGTTGATCTCCCACACACCATGTTACAAAGTTACTGCTTTGCAGTATGATGTCCATCCAGCTACATTCAGATGTAGTTTTTATAATTTTATCATCTGATGCTAACAATTTTTGATATGTGATCAGCTGTTTAACCAATTAATTTGCTTCCAAAATAAAAAGGCCTCGCAAATTAGAAACAGAAATCAAGTTCACTTAAAATAAGTTTGAAGCTAAGCATTTATGTATATAACAGCTTTTTTTTTTTTTACTATTTTGCATATATATTCCAGAACTTAATACAACAGGTGGAGCAAACCTTCCTTCAGCAACACCCATATCTCAGTCTACAGTTTCTGCCCAGAATTTGGTAATGTCTTCATCAGGAGTTGGAGGAGATGGTAGTGTCACCTTGACTCTTGCTGACACTCAGGGAATGTTGTCAGGTGGTCTTGATGCAGTTACACTTAATATCACTTCACAGGTAAGAAATGGTTTTCTGAACTGACACAAACTCAAATTACTGTCTTACAGGGCAGGAATTGGAGATTTTGCTTAGAAAATAATTTTGGCCTGTAAACACAGTATTTGAAAATGCAGTTAACTTTCCTTCTTTCTGCCAACAGTGTGTGCACACTGGCATCTAGAAGCATAAACTGGTTAAACAGAAACACAGATATATTTTGCAGAGTGGGGTGGGTTTGGGTTTGGTTTTTTTTTTTGCAATAAACAGATAGGCTCTACAGTTTCAAACAATTAGTTGAGATTCATTTTTTGTGATAAAGTGAACTGTATACTTCATCATCACTATTCAGTAATATAGCTTATTATTCCTAAACTTTTTTTTGTTTAATCTGGTAAATTTTTCGCTTCCTCCTTGTGAACAGTTCCTTGCATATCAAATAGCAAATAACAGGATAGAATCTAAGTTAAATTGACTGTCTTTTAATAACAGATAGCGTTATAAGAAATTCTATAAGAATAGTGTTGTATGGACTATCATCTCCCCAGTAGCTTTAACGTTAGCTTCATTTCTATCATAATTTAAGATGTTTGTGGTGTCATCAAGAGTGAAAAACATGTTGGCGAATAGAATGCACAAAGTGGGGAGAAAAAAATTGCAATAAATAATAATAAAATACTAGGGAGAAAAAATTTAGGGTCATTGTGTGGTTCGCATTTCAGTGTAGAGTTGACATCTGAAAACTTGGGCTGTTTCTCCTACTTTCTTGGTTTACCTAAGTTTAGATTGATTTTTACTTACTTTTTGACCCAAATTAAAAATGTGTAAATGTATACAAATGAAAGACTATTTCTCCAGCATATGGTGTCATTAGAGCTGGTGAAGCAAAGTCTGCAAGGATGATTATATACTTTCTTCTCTGCAGTTACACTCTCAGGAGGGGAAGAAAAGACTTCTTAAATAGTTCTTATGACACGCTTGTGATTTCTAGCATCAGAGCAATGTGTACTTTCATTTCAGACTTTGTAGTAACTTAAACAATTACATTTGGCAGTGATGATGTTCATTAATAAGACACTATGCCTCTAATGTTAAGGCAGGCATAAATAAAAAGTGTTTTGGACACTATGCAAACAAGTCTGTGTTGCGGGAATCTTGATGAATAGACAGGTAACATAAAGGTAATGTGTTTCCTGGGGAAATTAAAAAGTCTTTAACAGTAATGTAGAAATAGAAGTAGTAGTATGATATTAGTAATTGTGTGTCTTAATTAGTAATTTTGTACCTTGATTTCATATGATTTGGAAGTAGGGTTAATTAATAGATTTTAAAAAAAGGAAAATAACGTGGAAAGACCATGGAGGAAAGCAGAATATAGGGGTTAAAGAAAAGTATCAGCTGAAGAGACAAAGACAAGGGAGGGCTGAAACATTCAGCAGTTGATGCAAGGCTGGGAAAAATTAATCAGAACTGAATTTCCACTCTTAGAGACTTCCAGCTGTTGTTACCCTTAAATTGTTAGACTTAAATGGAAGCAGAAAAGATGAGAAAACAGTAGCATTTATTCATAGAGGATTCTGGAATAATCTTTTTCAAGGGGGAGGGAAAAGTAGTTTTGAGGTATAAAAATAATTTACATAACTACAGTTAGCTGTTTAAAAGTAGGTATTCTAACTTTCTTTTTTCTTTTCCCCCCTCTTTGATAGGGTCAACAGTTCCCTGCTATACTCACCGATTCCAGTCTTGCTAGCCAAAGTGGGTCAGGCTCACAGCAAGTCATACTGGTCAGCCATACACCCCATTCAGCATCTGCAAATTCTGATGAAATTACATATCAGGTAGGTACAATATATTTCTGTATCTTTTGTGGGTAAAGGATGTTACTTAATTAAAATAGCAGAATAATTCCTCTATATCCTGAAGCGGGAAGGTTGATGTCATTCCTAAGTAAGAGTATTGGGAAGAGGTTCATTATGACTTCATAGTCACCCAGATTCTGTTTTCCATTTTGCATTGAAACCACTCTTTTCATATACCAAAAAAAACCCAACCAATTAATTATATGTTTCTTTCTACAATCGTATAGTCATGCTCTTGACACAGACCGTTCCAAAAGTTTCCGAATAACTTTGTAATTAGATAATAAAAACAGATAAAGTTGAGAGCTGTAGAAAAAAAATAGCTGCTATTGCTACACCTAATTGCTTTAATAGTGGATTAACCTGAAGTCTTTTCAACTTGTTATGTATTTTAATCTCAGTAGAAACTTTTATATACGTAATATAATACTAATATTAGAAAAAGTAGTTCAGACTTACCTTGTTGAAGGCAAAATGAATGCTTTCAACCAACCTTGTAACGCAAGCTCTGAAATAGGAAAAACGGGAGAGGCAGATGGTGACTCACAATGAAGTGAAGAAGTGGTGGACTGGACCGACGAGCAAAGTGCAAGGTGTGGGCAAGTTGTGGCTGAAACCTCAAAAATAAGAAGAACTGAAGGGAGGGGGCCCACCTCAAGCGTATGTGTATGAATAAAGGTGCCGAGCCAATAATGTGATAGCATAAACTTCAAAACTCTTGGAAAGACTGTAACAACTAGGTGTCTCTCCAAAGTGCCTGTACAGCCATGCAAGCAGCCTGGGGAACAAACAGGAGGAACTGGAGGCCTGCATGCAGTTGCAGGGCTGCAGTCTCACTGGAATCGTAGAGGGGACAGCTCATGCAAATGAAACACTGCTGTGGCTGGATTCAGGATCTTTAGGAAGGATAGTCTGACAAGGAAGCAGCAGGAATGCATGGAGTTCTGCCTGGATGGTGAGCCAGCTGAGACCTGGGTAAGGATTGGCAAGCAAACCAACGTGGGTGACCCTGTGAATGCTAGCAGTCTGCTACAGGTTGCCTGACCAGGAAGAAATAGAAGATGAAGCTTTCATCCAAGTCTTGGGCAACCTGCCCAAGGGTTTTGAGTAGAAGAGTTGGACTAGATGATCTCAGAGGTCCTTTCCAACCTAAACAAACCTGCGATTTGCAGTCCCTGGTTCACGTGGGTTCAGTGTGCCTAAGATCTGCTGGAAGAGCAACAAGCAGGGCACAAGGAATCTAGGAAATTTCTGGAGTGCATTGATGATGACTTGCTGATACAGATGACTGAGAAGCTAGCAAGTGGAGGTGTTCTTCATGGCCTGGCAATTGGAAAGAAGGAAGAGCTGGCTGGGTATGTGAACGTCAGGCAGTGACCATGAGATTGTGGAGCTCAGGATCCTGAGGGAAGGAAATACGGTAAAGAAGCAGGATCACAATCCTGGGCATCAGGAGAGCAGACTTCAGTCTGTTCAGGGGTCTGCCTGGAATAATTGTATGGTAAACAGACCTGGAGAGAAGGAAGATGAGGAGAGCTGGTTGATTTTAAATATTGTCCTCCGAGCTCAAGAATGGTCAGTCCTGATGTGTAGGAAGTCAAACAAAGGCGACAAGAGGCCAACATGGAGGAACAAGGAGCTCCTGACAGAACTCAGACATAAAAAAAGTGCGTATGCAGCTGGAAGCAGGATGAGATGACCTTGAAGGAAAGGAGCACAGAGACACCATTCAAGGAGGCAGGAATGAGGTTGGGAAATCCAAAGCCCACCTGCAGTTGACTCTGGCAAATGGTAACAAGAAGGGCTTTTACAGGTATATCAGCACCAAAAGGAAGATGAGTTGACCTGCTACTGAGTGGGCAGAGGACCTGGTGACAGAAGATTTTGAAAAGACTGATGTACTGAGTGTCCCTTTTGCTTCATTTTTACTGGTAAGATTTGTCTTCTGCAATCCCAGATCACCGAGATCAGTGGGAAAGGGTGGAGCGATGAATGCTTATGCTCAGTAGAGGAGGATCATACACAAATCTATTGGTGATGGGGTATACTCTAGAGTGCTAAGGGAGCTGGCTGAAGTCATCGTGAGACCACTGTCTATTATCTTTGAAAGGTCTTGGTGATCAGGAGAAGTTCCTGAGGACTAGGAGAAAGCAAACAGGTACCTCCTGCCTTCAGGAAGGGCAGGTTGGAGGATCTGGGGAAGTACAGGTCAGTCACCCTCACCTCAATCCCTGGAAAGGCGACAGAGCAAATGATCCTGGAGAGCATTTCTGAACACAAGGGACAGGAAAGTGATCAGGAGTAGTCAGCAGGGACTAATGGAAGGGAAAATACGCCTAACTGACATGCCTAACAGCCTTCCACAATGAAATCACTGGCTTGGTGGATGAGAGGAGCAGTGGCTATGATTTGTCTTGACTTTAGTAGTTTTTGATGTCTCCCATAACCTCCTCATAGGCAAGCCGATGAAGTATGGACTAGCTAAATGGAACAGTGAGGTGTATTGAAAACTCGCTGAACTGCTGGTCTCAAAAGGGTTGTGATCCGTGGAACAAAGTCCAGCTCAAAGCCAATCATTAGTGGTGGTCCCTTTGGTTCAATTACTGGGGCCAGTACTGTTCATTAATATTCTTCATTAGTGACATGCAGGAGAGGACAGGGCACATGTTCAGCAGGCTTACTGGTGATAGAAACCTGGAAGGAGTGGTTGACAGACTGAATGGGTTTGCTGTCTTTCAGTGGGACCTCAACAGGCTGGAGAACTGGGCCAGCATGAACTTCATGAAGATCAAGAAAGGGAATTGGAAAAAAAAGTCCCTTCCCTGGTGAAAAATAATATTTTGCCCTAGTACACACTGAGAGCAGCAGGAAAGCAGCTTTTCAGAGAAGTACCAGGAGTTCTGGTAGACAAGTTAGTTGACCACAAGCCAGCAATGTGCTCTTGCAGCAAAGAGCATCCTGAGATGCATTAAGAGAAGTGATGCCAGCAGGTCAACGGGGTTGATCTTTCCCCTCTTCTCGGTACCAGTGAGGATGCATCATCTGGAGTGCTGTGTCCAGTCCTGGGCACCCCAGTACAAGACATGGATATATAGGAATGAAAGCAGTGAAGGACTACAAAGATGATTAAGGGATTGGAACATCTGACTTAAGCGGAGAGGCCTCATGAGAGCGCTGTGACCAACTGGCCTAAAAAAGACCGGGCTCTTGAGTGGGGGTTTCTTACCAATGTGCATAAATGCCTGATGGGAGGGAGTAAAGCAGACAAAGCCAGGGTCTTGGCAGTGATGCCCAGTGAAAGGATGAGAGGTAATGGACACCAATGAAGAACAATTCATCTAAGCACACACAAGCCCTGTCACACTATGTGAGGGTGGTTGAACCCTGGAAGAGGTTTTCCAGGGAGGTTGTGGAGTTTCCGTCCTTAGCAATGCTCAAAAACTGTCTGGGCATGGACCTGAGCATGCCTTAAGGACGTTGGACGAGATAATCTCAAGGCATCCCTTCCAACTTGAATTATTCCATGATTCTATCAACCTCTTGTGTGTTTGATTTTTACATATATTTATGAGTTGTAAACAATTTTAGTGTTCAAATATGCTAGTAAGATTGATGTTTTAAAATCGAACATGAACATATTTTCTTGCTCTTGGGAATTTAAAACTAGGTTTTCTGTCTTTTCAATCTATATATACTTTCATAAATTAGGGTGCCATTTCATAAGGCTTATAATAATGTCATCTGTAAAGGGTGACAGTGTCTGAGTAGCACTACTGCAACTAACAAATGTAATACTGGCATAAACTAGTTTTCTGTCATTCTGTGTAATGTTTTGTGTTTAATCATAACTATGTTGATTGACATGTCAACATTTTAGCCTTTTCTCAAGAGTTTCCAACTAGTTGGAAACACACGAATTTTTTTTTATCATTCCTTTCTATATGTTTTATTTGTTTTATAGTACATTTTACTATGTTTTGTATCTTTTCAAATTTAGTTAATTCTGAATAGTTCACTTAAGAGTTCTACTTCCTTTTGTTCATCTTCATTGATTTCTTTCTAGAAGCTGTGGTATTTTAGGATATTTTTTTTTTGTATCTTTAAAGTTGAAGGAGTTTTGTGTTACTTTATTTGAAGAAAGCAAAATTTTTCCAAGCATCCTCACTGATTTAAAAAAAAAAGAACAAGCAGCAAAACTCCAGCCAAATCCTGTCAACTTTTCCTTGTGTTACAATATTTCTGAAACTTGTGTTGATAGCTCAGAGCTTTACTTCCTTATGAAAATAACGTCCCAAGTGAAGAAATTAGACAAATGGAAAATATTTTTCTCTGTAAGATCGGAGATACTTTCTTCTTCTTTGTCTGAAATGTTTCTGATTTGGAATTTTGTTTGGTGAGAAAAGTGAGAATGGAGTGAGATGCTTAGGAAGATAGAGTATAGGGAAATATTTATACAAACACATTCTATTTATAGTGCATAAATGAATTTGATCATAATCATTATAATCTTTCTGTTTTCTTAAAATCCATATATGTGTCATTCTTAAGAGCAATGAAATACAAGTTCGTATTTACAGACAACTTATTTCCCTTGTGTTGGTAAGTTGCTTGCAAGTACTTTCCCAAAATTGGTCATGTTGAGGTAGATTTTGAAAAATAAATCACTGTTGTGGATGTGCCTGTGAAGTTATTTGACAATGTTTTGGTAAATCGTTACAGGTGACAGAGGTTTCTCCTAATGTGACTAAAAGCGGTCAGGCAGAAAAAGAAGGTCGCGTGCACCAGTGTTTTGAGTGTAGTCAGACCTTTTCTTCAGCCACCATGTTGATGCACCATAGTAAAGAGGTTCATGGCAAAGAACGAATACACGTTTGCCACGTCTGCAATAAAGCCTTCAAGCGGGCAACACATCTCAAGGTATTTGGTAATAACAGTTGATTGCTCTGTTAACTCATTCTTTTGGTTTGGATTTTTTGCAATATTAATAAAAGGTACCTATTATCCCTTTACCTTTCCTTTCCTTTTACAGTGTGAGAGGTGTGCAGCTGAGAGAGGGAGTCTAAATGCTAATGTGTACGCAGATAGAGAACTCTTTCCTGGAGCATGGAGAGGATTTTAATGCATATATTGACTACAGAATAAAAAATGTGAATGCCTGTCATGCCAATAATGGTGCCAGAAAAAGATTTTACTTGCTTTACTTGCTTTCGTATGTCATCACTGCTAATCCTGATTTCCAGATATGCTTTTGGAATCATAGGAAGCTTTCTGCTTTGCATCCTACCATTTGATTTGTAGATGCTCTGTCTTGAGTACAAGTGGTATCTTCAGAGGAAGCGTTTGTTTTAAAATATTTCTACATTATTCCTCTCGTCTAGTAGTATTTTCTGTGTAGTTTTCTCTAGATTATGAGCAACTTGATGGTGTTTTTAAGTTTTTAATTAGAATATAGAATGTTCGTGTTAGGAATACTGGGCCGTAGTAGACAAGCAATCTCTCTAAGCCAATATTGTATCTCGGATAGATCCTAAAAGTCAGTGATTTGAAGAAGAGCTTTAAGAAAAGAGCAAACGTGTAACTTGCCCAGAATTTTGCCAGCTTCCCAGAGTTTATAGCAGGAAAACTCTGGAGACAAACACAATGTATTTGTATTAGGTAGCTCTTAGGAGAGCTTTTCAATAGATTTCCTTTCACTTTAGCATCATATTTTAAGGAAATAGACCACGATTGTGAAGTTTACCCCATTGGAGTGACCATGTGGGTCAACCAGCGTATTGGTCCTTGGGGAAACTCACAAAATGAGGTGGTATGAAACTGCTAACCTCTGGTTTAGGAGAACTTTTCCAGAAAAAAAAATATTAAATACAATATTGATAACTGTTTTCAGTAAATAATGCTAGCAAAAAACCCAGATATCAGTCTCTTTTCCATTTATTTTCATAGAACTGGCTGATATTACATTGTTTTTGTAATTAAACCTTGGAGAGTGAACCTCACCAGATGATAAGAAGTTTCAACAGTTTCTTTTCCTGTGTACACATATACAAACCCGAGTGACCAGCTAAGTCTTGGAACACTTCATCAAATATGAAGTTTGCGGCTTGATGCGGCTTGATACAGCTGATCCTGTTGCTCTTTCAACCAGCGTAATGGTTTGATCTTAGTTCATCTGGTGGTTATGAAAGCTGACAAATCTTATTTCAGGAAGGTTTTCTCTAGATCCTGTTCAAACCCAATCCAGGATTTCTGATGATGAAAGTAAAAATTAATCTCCAAATCATAGTATTTCACTTTTGGTGAGGAGGAGAGGATGCTTTTGATTTTTAATTTACTGTCTGGCCGTCATGTGCTAAAAGAAATTCCACCTCTTCATTAAACTCCTTTCTTCATTAAGGTGTTCCAGAATATCAGCTCTGAGCATCCTTTAACAGGAAGTTCAACAAAAATAAATGAAACCATGGCTTTGGGCTTAAAGTTTTGTGAAGGGTTCAGTGTTCAATGATCTCTTATTCAGGGCCTTCATTTGGTACTGACGGTATTCTGGAGATCACCAAAAATATTAAGAGCACTGCTAAACTTCAGGCTTTCCAGAAAAAAACCAGTAGGTGATCAGGGTACCAATGTTTAGATGCTAGTACTTAGCTGTATTTATTTTTCCAAAGGCATCAGTACCAGCAGTTTCACAGTTTTCCACAAGAAAAGGTTTTTTTTAAATTCTGTATGTAAACACACAAACACAACTGCAGTGTCAAAAATTTGCAGTCTGTTGTTTTCAGTTTCCCTTACGATTTGAAATGGACAATGACTAAACTGTCCAATTCACGGTCATTAGATAGCGGAAATACCCGCAAGGTGACTGTAAATAGCACAGGCATCATTCTAAGATGAAAAGAGATTGAGGTTGTGATCTTATTAAAACAATGGAATGAAACAAACTTTTTATTGCCATACTTTCAGGGGTGGTTGCAATTAATGGTTCAAGATAAATGGGGCAGAAGAGCTACATACCATTGCATGAGTTGGGGGGTAAAGGGCCCTTTCAAAGCAGGTTTACTATTCCTATTTTCTAATTAGACAAGGCTCCTAACCCAAGATACTTCCAATCTGAAAAATATGAGAATTACAAAAAAACCTTGTAAAATGTCATATTACAATCAAAGAAATACTAAGTATGTCTATAAAGAAGTGCTTGTACTTCAGAGCATTGTATTCCCATGAACTATTCTCAAAAGCATGTGTTTTACAGGAAAAGTGCTAAGGGATTGGCAGATCAGTGGAACAGAATTGCATCATAAACTGTTTCTTCAGAGAGAGGTGGCAGAGAAAGTTTTATGGCAGCTATCTGGATGCTCTCCTGTTTGCTTTCAAGTAGAAAATGGGGTGGGGGGTTTGCTGGGATTTGGGTGGGTTTTGTTGGTTTGGGTTGGGGTTTTTCTGTGGCAGACAGAAAGCAGCAGCCAGTTTCAGATAATTTTTCTGGAGCAGGTCATAGCCTGCTTCTACCCTTTCAGTGCTTCAGGAGGTAATTAACAAGATAAAAACAACATATTTTCTTCATCTCTAACTAAGCTGTGGTTTATGAATCTCCTGTGATTTTTCTGAGAAGACCTCTTATTATTTCCCTATAATACTATATTTACTGTGGTACTAATATTCTTCCCTGTAACTGTATTGCTGACTTTTCCAGTGAAAACAAATTCTGCAGGCACAATTCACTTCAGTTCATAGAGTGAGGAATAGAACTTCATAGATGTCAAGAAGGGTTATTGTTTAGGTGTAGTAAAAACTAATTAATAGTCTTTAGTCTGTAATGAATAGACTAGAAAAGAATATCCACACACATTTTAGAAAGTGGACAAATACAGTACTGTTTCACATACAGTTCTTGATAGATTTTTAAGTTAAATATGTTTGTATTTGCTTTCTTTTGTAATCTCAATAGTATCTTGGTATTAAGAGATTGAAATGAGAAAGTTGATAGATAACGTAAGATACTCCTTTAAATTTTCAAAACCTCTGTGCTCAGCATCAGAGAATTAAAAACACTGAAATTAGAACTATTATTAATGTTTTTTCATACAGATAAAACGTGTCATACCCTCATACCTGTAAGGACCTTAGTGGGTTTTTTAAAAAAAATAATCATTCATTGTGACGTGATTCGGTTTGCACATTGACATCGTGTGGCTGTGTGTGTTGTGATAGTCCCCATTTGGAGGCATGGGCAGTTTTACAATCGCACTTACTCCAGTACCAGGTAGGAATAGCCATGTATCAAGCAAGGGGGGGGAGATGGATGCAGGAGAGGGAAGGGAAAAAAATCCACTATTAGTTTACAGCACACAGTTCTCTAAAATCCATGTTTGTAAGCAAACAAAACATTTCAAAAGCTCTGTTTTGGGGTTTTTGGTTGTGTTTTTCTAATTCTGCTTCAGATAATTAGCAGAGGGACTAACGTATGCAAAAAAACCCCCAATGCATGCAGTTATTGACACAGGTTTTCAGAAATGTAAATATACTGATGCATCAGCCTTGCAAAGTGTTGAAACAGAAAAACAGTCTCTTGTTTAAAAGAAAAAAAAATACAGGCTTCCATTTTCTTCTGGCTTGTCTACTGATGACTAAGATCCTCTGCTTTTGTCTTCAAAGTGTTAAATACTGAAGTTTTTTTAAATGGTCTGAAATGTATTTTTTTTTCTCTCCTGCCTTAGGAACACATGCAGACCCATCAGGCTGGACCTTCACTGAGTTCCCAGAAGCCGAGAGTGTTTAAGTGTGATACTTGTGAAAAAGCTTTTGCTAAGCCAAGTCAGCTGGAGAGACATAGTCGCATTCACACAGGTAGCACCAGTGATTATTTTTATCTGACAAGATTTTGTCATGACTGTACATAGGCATTCTATTGGGAGTTCTTGCTCATGGTTTCAGGTAACTGCATTTAAATTTCAACTTCAGCTTAAAAAAGCCAAGTGAATTTCTAACTCATTAAAATGAGAAACAGCACTTGAAATCTCCGAAACTGTGGTGTTTTGTTTAAAGCCAGAACATCGTGCTTAGTGGTGTGACTAAGCTTGTCTGTATTTTGGGTCTGGCAATACTGCGATGGTAATGTGAATGCATGAGCTTGTATCTAAACTTTGTCAGTCTTTGAAACAGATTAATTAAAGCATATTTTAAAACATTGTTTAAAGTGGTGTAAGGACACTGGATATAAACTTCAAGTATAGGAGAAAGTGCAAATGAAGGGGGTGTGCTCAGTGACGTTATGTAAAGGACAGTCTTGACTGCTGATACTAACTGCTGTATGCAGTACTTCATAGAAAACCTGCACTCAAAAGTATCTGAGGAGTCCTAGATTTCACTTCAAACCAGTGAAATAACTGTTAACAAAAACAGAAAGAACACTTCTGTGCTTTAAAGGACCTTTTATTGATTGTCTGAGAAGTTGGATTTAGCCTGGAAGCTACAATGGGTCTATAATGGAAGCTACAAGGCATGTGGGGACAGTAATGTACAGGTAATGAAGGAGGAGAGAATTTGGTCCATTAAGGAAAATTGTGTAAAAGTGTTTATACTCCTGCTTGTGGTTTATTGTGCTAACTAATAGCAAAGTATATTTGTAAGGTCAGAAAGTGCTTTTAGAAGTCCTTAAATGACATACAGCAACGTGCTTGTGTTGATGTCATAGGCTGTAGTGTTAAAGCAAAGCTCTGGGTTTGCAAAGTAGGTATTTTAAAATTTTTAAATTTTTTTGTAATGAATGTTCTTGGGTTTATATTTAGAAATCAGTAGTATTCTGGCAGATTTGGAAGAATGTGCCTGCTTTGGTAGGATAGGGGAATCACCAGACGCTATTGGCATAGGAGACCACAGGTCCCATGTAGAATTACCAGAAATTAATTTTTTTAACACATTTGACTGCCTGTCTTCTTACAGACATCAGCTTTGTTAAGTCTAGAATACTGCTTTATCTACATTATTCGTAAGTGGAAAAAGCTCATGGTTCCCTTGAGTATAGAAAACTCAAGCTGGTAAACTGATTGATTTTTTTTTACACATCTGTTAAATAATTTCCTTACATAAAAAATTTGATAGGAAAGGTAACAACATCAGTGCTTTAGGACTTTAATTTGAGATGATTTGCTGATGATCTGGAGCCATAGCACTGTGTGGAGAAAATCTCAAGGAAAAAGATCCTGTCTGCTTTATTTCTAGGTCATCTTGATGATTTTTACTGAATTCTGAACTGTATTTTTATGATTAAATGAGAAATTATTAAATATGTTTTTCTCTTCTGTAAGGGGAACGGCCGTTTCAGTGTACGCTATGTGAAAAAGCTTTTAACCAGAAGAGTGCTCTTCAAGTCCATATGAAAAAGCACACAGGAGAGAGGCCTTACAAATGTGATTACTGTGCAATGGGATTTACACAGAAAAGCAATATGAAACTGCATATGAAACGGGCTCACAGTTACACAGGTGTGTAGCATGATGATAGTAATGGTGAGTGCAGGAAGCCGTATCCTTTACTAGGAAAGCACAAAACACTTTCCTTAAGTTATTGAGGAATTGGGCGCTAATAGCCAAAGACCAGAGGTGGTGAGCTAGTAGTTGCACACATGACCCAAAAAGCCAGTTGAAACAGAGTTTGGTTACTGCTTATGGGTCCTTATTTGTTATGTGGAGCTCTGGAGTACAGAAATACAAAGTTCAAAAACTGCTACAGGAAAACAATTTATTATATTAGATATTTTTAATTTTTTCCAAGAGTGTCTCATGAATTTACAGAATCTGAAGTAGTTGTGTATTACCTTTCCCGGCATGACTGCTTTAATCGCAAGTGCTATATTTGCATTTTTCTGACACTGTGCATTAAATCATACTTGCTCATCTTTTTCTCTTGTACTTTGACAGGTCCTGTACAGGAGCCTGCTAGTCATCAAGAACAAGAAGGGGAAGATATTAGTCGTGCTCTGAATTTAGAAGAAGTGGTACAAGAATCTTCAAGTGAATGGCAAAGTATAGGCAATGTTTTTCGATGACACCTTGAAATTTGAAAGCTAGAAAGGTTTCTGGGACTCGAATTTCTCTAAACAAGTTTTCAGAAAAGTAAAAGATGGATTTTACAAGTAAAGCTTCAAGCATTGAAGTATTAACAATAGAATAATATATTATAGTTTTTTTAATTATTTACAAAGAATACCTAAAAGAATCGTTCTTTTTTTACGCTTGTAGAAGAATATTGGGAAAACATCAGTTAATCTGTGCTAAGTTGTCTGTGAATCAGTGAACTCAGGTAATACTGTATACAGTTTCATCTTCTAATTCACAGCCAGTATATCTAGTTGAAAAATAAACTGGAACTTTATACCAGAATAGAAAGTTTCCCATTTTTAAAGGAGATGAAGAATAACTTCATGGGAAAACCATGAAACTGTCGGTCAGCTTTCTTTTTTTATGTGTTTAAAGAAATAATTGAGGTTGGAAGCAAAATGTTACAGAGTAGATGCATGCAGTATAAAATTGTTTTGTTTTTTTTACAAGGTACAGGAAACCGTTGTATTTCTGTTTTAAGCTCTTTTTTTTCGTACATTTTGAGAATTTGTTGGAAAAAGTAAAATGCCATGAACTTATGGCTTTTGTTGAGAAGGAGCATGTTCATTTCCATTCCAACCGCAGAGGCCATTAGTTGTTAATTTTTACTTCAAAAGTCTGAGGTTTCAAACTCAGCAATAATTATTTCAAGAGAATCCAGATTAGCAGAGGTTCCAACGAAAGCCTCTTCTTTTTATGTTTGCTGTATTGGATCAGCAGGTGCATATCTCAGTATCTGTGGAAAACACAGCCATATACTAAATCTGGGAAGAAAACATACAATTTTTTGTTAGCAGTGAGAAAGTTAGATGCACGCTAGGTCACCTATGTTATACAGTATTCCCCAGTGCTGTAAACAGTTATCATTTCAAATCTGTAAATTCCTCATTTCCTTTGTGAATTTTGGAAATAATGTTACTTTTATTTGTTGTTTAGGTCATTGTTTCAGCAAAACTACCTAGTTGACTAAGTAATGCTTTGAAAGGTGCCACTTGTTGAATATATTCGTAACAAAGAAACACTGGAGTAAAAACATAGTCATCTTTTAGACATTCCAAAGACAGAAGCTCTTTTCTTATTTTTACCTTGTTCTTTTGAATTTTATTTATATGTTACATATATATAGATATATATATGTGTGCTTGTATGTATATATATATTTAAAGTTATATGAGCCTCTGTGTGGCTGATCAGTATATTTTGTAAATACCAATCCCAGTTGCAGGAAGTTCATCTTTTTGATTTGCCGCAAATACTTCTAGATCAGTGGTGGATTTGTTGTACTATAATACAGAGCTGGATTTTAATTTACCTTCTGAAAGATAATTGCTCTCAGATCCAAAAAGCCCTTTTCTGTAAATATTGTCTATACTTTGTCTATGATACAAACTAGTTATTTCAGATTGCTGAAGCAAGAAATCACCGTTGGTTTTGATAGGGCATCTTTTAATTCTTTTGTTAACTCTTTGGCATATGTATATAAGTAATATAGTTGGTGACATGAAAATAACACTTTTGTTATGTGGAATATTTAATTCAAAAACATGTTAAATAATATTACTTTTTTTCCAAACTCTGTTTCGTGTATTTTTTAAGCGTTTGAGTCTGGATTCTAGGAAATTATAAATACTTTGTTTACCAGAAGTGTGTGTCTCAGTGTTATAGGTGAAGAATGTATGTGAAGTTCTTCCAGCAGTGCCTTTCCTTGCAGACAGCCGATGAGTGTTTCAGCTCTTTCAGACAAACATTGTGTTTTATGGTTGCCCGAAGCATACTGGCCCCATGGCATAGGGCCCTGCTTACCTGTAATAATACAGTAAAATATGTGGTGTTGCACGTGCCACGAATAAAACCTTTTCCCTCTTCTTCCAGAGGACACTGTAAAAACACACAGCAAAGTTTGTTGGAGTTGATTTGCTGGCAAAAGGGATGACGCTTTCCAGAGGTTTCTCACTACAGTTTCACAGAAGATGATTTATAGCTGGTCACATCCAGATGCTAATCCGTCCTTTGTAATGGGAACGTGATTCCTGACGGCTTGAAAGCATTCAGTCTGCTCTAGCTGGGATTGCTTTGCCAGCAAGTAAAGACTGGTAGTAGCTGGGATTTGGTGAGAGTGTGCTAAATGCAGATCTCCTGAGTAAAAATGTTGTTTTTAAATGGTCACTTCTCAAATCATTATGTCTTGATTAGAGGCAATGAGTGTGTGTTGCAAGTCTTGAAGTGTTTAGTAAGCAGCATGAGTTCCAGGAGTCACCCGCTGTTTTTCCTGAATTCAGTTTACTACTTCTTCAGTACTTGGAGTCCCCTCAGTTACAGTAAATAGACTTTTAAAAAACTTTTTTGTGTAATGGTATTTGACTGACTTCCTGGCATCCTCCTCCCCCGTGAATTTCAAGAATTCACTCTTGGGTATCCTGACACAGAGGTTTTCATAGCCCAAGTTCCTTGGTAGGATTGAGTCGGAAGTGTTCAAAGCAGTGGCTGGTGTTCAGTACGAATACAGATGCTGCAAGCACTATGTTGATGTTTTCGAAAGCAGTGTTGAAGTAGATGTATTTTTTTAGGAAAGGGAAAGACCTCTTGTTACCTCTTGTTCTAAGGCCTGTTAGAAGAGTCACGTTGCATAGTTGGTAAGTGAATAGCGCATAGGAACGCCCCTGTTCTTTCTGGTTCAATGCGATAGTAGGCCATCGCTAGCCTCGGTCCTTTTGGTTTGTGTTTGCTCAAGTATTTCTTTTGGTTTATGCCCATTGCTTCAGTACAAGAAACAACACACTCCTAGGAATGGAATGGAATGGTTGTCCATTCTTAGTTCAGGAAAAATCCTTTGCTTACAAGTCACATGGCCATTTAAACTGCTGGTGTTCAGCAAAACTACTAGTGAGTAATTAAAAGAATAAATTTCAGTGTAAGTTTTAGTCTCTTTTGAGAGACTTCTGTTGGTAAAATACTGCTTTAAAGTACTATACCTCTTCTTCCTATAGGAAGTAAATCCAAAAGGCCACTTCCAGCCTCTGGAAAAGATGACAGAGGGAAAAGCAGAGTGACAAAGGCAAGGAAGGAGCTTTGAATGAGTTCCGTATTTCTGCAGTGCAGTATTTTGAAAAATGTATTTCCCCTGGTTTTTTTGACCTTAAATATTCTTTCCCATTTTTGAAGGCTGCTGTGAAAAACAACTTGATTTTCACATAACGCTCTTCAAAGAAAATACTTTGTGCTGTACTTGTTTATGAAGGGCGGAATTTCATTGCCTGTACGTGGGCATTTTGTGCCTTGCAGTATCTCCTTGGCCTTTTAGCTGCCACTCCACAAAGATATTGGCCTCCCATAAATTCTGTGTCGTGTTGTCAGCCTTGTGGGCCATGTTGAGTCACCAGCAATGTCACTAGAAGCCTGTGTGTCGGCAATTGGGTGCTGGGTCCCAAAGTGTCATTTTTTAGTATCTGAACATTATTCATAAATTGTGGAGAAAAAAAAAAAACAAAACCCCACAGAACTGCGTATCTGTGTTGTAAAAGACAAAACCGGTCCAAGTTTCATTTCAAGTTGATTACTTTATTTCAATAATGAATATTTTTAAAAGCTGTGTTCCTATAAGAACAATACGTATTCAAATTAAATCAACTATTACGTTGCAGAGTATACATCTGAATGAAGCTACAATAGAAAAATACACATAGGCAACCAATGTAGGTAACAGAAGATGTAATATGTGTGTGTAAGCTTAATAATTTTGGTGGTTTTGTTTTCTTTAGTCTCTATGTATTTTCTATCCTCTCGTCTTTCATTGCTTCATATTAATGGACACTGATTTAAACCTACAATAGATTTAGATGTGAAATACAATTAAGATACATATTTATACGTAACTCTTACTGGGCACTTATTAGGAATGCAGTTTCAACCTGGGAAGTGTTAACTCTAGTCTACAATGCATAGGCTAAAACTAAAAAGATAAAATAGTTAGTTGGACACTTAGATGACAGCTTGAAGAAATGGTAAGTTTAAGTAATAAAACAGTGCAATTCAGAAGAGCCTTTTCCCTAAGTGTGGTTGGGAATACCCTTGCCACACATTCATTTTAGTAATTTGTGAACAATTAATGTCTAAATCTAATTAGTCTATCACTCATTTCTATAAGGCAACTACAGTACAACAGTTAAATGTTCACAGTAGTTTACTATGAGTTTGCTTTGGTGCACTGCCCGCAACAGGCGTCCGGATGTTACTCAGGCAAGAGGCGGCCCGATCAAATGTAACACTGCTGCGATACCAAGAGAAAGATTTGAAATTCTAACGCGAGATGTGCAGGACTATCTGAGATACCAGCACTGAAGGGCTCTCTTTCAGAAATTAGACTTACTTGTTTATATGTTTGTTTACTTACTTATTGTACTGCAAAGTTAATGCTGTTGCAGCAGTTTGTGTGAAGCACCGGTGACGTCCAGCGGTCACTTGTGCAATCTTAGATGTTTCTTCTCTGGGAATATCCCTTGTTTCTTAACATTAGTCTAACTCAAATTTGAAATCCTCTTTCTCTCCCTCATCTGCTCTTAATTCTAATGGTTTGGATGCGATGAGCAATTCATGGTATGGAAAGAATTTCCTTTATTGCTATTGCTCAGCATCGTATTGATTCTACAACATCTGCCCCCTCCCACACTTCACATACCTTGAACTCCCAATGTTTGGTAAACCTTTCCATGACTGCCTAATCCTGTTATGAAAATAAATTATTCTGTGAGTGAGAGAAGGAAGATTAAAACAAACCAAACCCCAAACCGAAAAAAAACCCAATCAAAAAAAGTGTTTGGATAAACAGTCCTTACAACTTCTGCACATGGTGGATTTTTTTTTTTTTTCCTAACAGCAGTGTCTCAGAAATTCATTAACAGCAGTGCTCATTATCCAAGGCATTAGCTCTTTATTTGTAATTCTGATGTTCGCTAAAATGAAACCCAGAAGACTTGAGCTCAGATTAGGTGCTTGGGAGAAATAATGAAGTCCAGCATACAGTTAGGGCATCCTGAAGAAGAATGAGTAAAGTCAGAGATCTTGTTACTTCACATAAAATAAGGAGAACATCTAGTAAAGCTACTTTTTGTGTTCCTTTCATTCAACTGTTGGTCAGGGATTGCCAATAGAAGTTTGTATCATCTACTGCATGCAGAACTTAATTGGCATTAAGTAATGGATTGCATCTATCTAGGTAATTGTTGCAGTTGTTATTAATTTTAAGGCCGTTACATTATGAAGCAGAGTACATGATCCTTGGATGGCATCTTAGAGCTTCAGCGCCTAGCAACTGGTGAACCGGACCGGGATCCAGGTCGGGACCCAGAGCCTCCCTGTGGAGGGAAGAAATGAAGTTAAGTTAATCAAAAGGTACCGTGTATTTGGGGCTACAAATTGAAAAAACATCGATCTGTAGAGCCACAGAATTTTAAACGCTGTCTCATGAAAATGCTTGCGGTGGCCTGTAGTACATTGCTGAATATTATTGGAATTTTCACTTCAAATAGATGATTGCTTTTCATATATTTTCACATAGGATTAATTTTATTCTCGTTAAATCTGTCATACAGGACTAAGTCTCTCCTGAATTATTTGTAGGTGCATGTACTTATTCAAGCATTCCTAATGAAAGCAATGTATTTACTTGGACATCTTGGAAATTTTTGTTTTTATGGCTACTCCTGAGCTGTATACTTTAAAAAATAAAAACCAAACAAATCCCCACCCCAACCCAAAAACCAAAAAAAAACCCCCCAAACCCCACCAAACCACAAAATTGCAAGCCTTGCATACAAGTTGTAATAGTCTCATATCTGAAAGAATTAAAATGTAATAATTTTATTCTGTAATACTTATTAGGGTAAGTCATTAATGTGATTATATCAGCATCAGTCTTGTATGGAAAGTTCAGATGCAAATATAGGAAAAAAAACTAAGAAAAGATAAAGGGCTGAAACCTGGCCTATTTTTACCAATAAGAAAACATCAAATTAGGAAAAAAAAAAACAACCCAACTTGTGGCAATTCATAAATCTGCAACTGAGAAAAGCCCTCCAGCAGTTTTACAGCAAAGATGATCCAAGCTGAAATTTTGGTTTCATTTTTGGAACTTAAGATCAGGCTAACTTGGATGTCTTTTCCCAGGGCTTTAGCAACTTTCTGGGCAAACCTTGAACGACACCTTTATGACCACAAATGTGAGATAGTGTGGTAATTGTTACTGTAATCAGTTGATAACTGTTTACTTAAAAATTAAGCATATGTGTTCTTTGGGATTTTGTTTGTTTATATTCTTGGCTGTCTGAGAATAGTTTTACTTAGTTTTACTGAACTGTTTCGAAGGAAAACTTTGTGTAATTCATTATGTAATTGGCTTTTTTTCTTTGAAGGTTGCCTTAAAGAACGGATAACTTTTTTTATTGTAAAAGACTGCCAAACTATATAAAGAAATAGTTATTACTGCCTACTGCTATAAACAATGGGTCTAAATCAAATGGGCCTGAATAATACTTGGAGTTATAATGATTTGGATAGTTACAATGGCTTGAAAGGGCTACCTAAAAAGTAGAACTGGTATATGTATATCATCAGATATGTATAAATCATAAGCTAAAATAGCTGTGATGGTTATGTAAAAAAGAGAATGTTAAATTTTGGGACATACATGGTATTTTCAGATGTTCAGAAGAAATTTTACAAATAATGTCAGTATATAGCCATGGTATTGTTGATGTATCCAAACTCCACTAAAAAGCTACAAGTGCACAGCATGAAAACAAGACGCAGAAGGTAAATGTTTGATTTTTACCTGGGCCTCTGAAGAGCTCATACCTTTTCTTAAATTGCAACGTAAGAATTCCTACTGTCTCCTTGAAGTTTGCAAGCTGTCACTTGGTACTGCATATGTTTGAAAAACAGCTCTATGGTGTAAGATACGTAGCCTAAACCGTGTAAGAGATAAAAATGTATTTTTGCTACAGGTGAAGGTGCTGGTACGTCTCCTGTGGGAGAGTAAGAGTAGTAAAGGTCTGAGATGATCCGCTCTGCCAGCGGGACCTCAGACCTTCTGCCTTGAAGCTAAGAGTACTGCTGATGGCATTCTTCATGTGCAAATGGTGTACTAGATGATTTGTTACTTGTGAATGCCTCACTGCGTTTGAGGAAAAATACAGTCTTAAAGTAGCTGCCAGTGGATATGATGTGCTCTTCACACGTCTTTTTCCTAACGCAGAATGTGAAATATCCTCTCAGCTGACTTTCCCAGTTCTGTTCTCCTTTATTAGCTGGGTTGGTGGGGCTGTGCAGTGACTCAGAAAGGTGAACTGAACTAGATTAAAGACAGTCTGACCACACGTTTGCTTTTCACAGACGCGGTTCCCTAATTCACCCAACTATGTGGTGCCGCAACTCGCTGTACTGACGTACTGCAGGAGGTCACCCACCTGGGGTGGGAACAAGCGGGGACCATCCAAGTTGTTACTGCGTCTCAACCAAGTATTTGTCCAGCACTGCCCTGTGCTACCATTCTGCAGCTTATCAGCACGCTTTCGTTTTCACTATTCTAAATAATTTAGCGGCAGCAGGCTGTGTCACCTCGTTCATCTTCTGTGTTCCAAGTCAATGGTGAGTTCGGTAACAGCACGGATCCTGGTGCGGGTCTGTGTGGGACTTTGTGGACTTACCTTCTTTGCTGATGGTAACTGACTCTGTATTTTTTACCTTTGTTTCCTATCATGTAGGTAGTTACTAGGCCATGAGATAACCTTCTGGTTTATCCGTGCAAATCTACATCCTTCAGAAGCCTTAAGGAAATGTGGTTGTTTCAAACATGGCAGGTTCTGGAGAGGTTTGACTTCTCTCTTTCCTGGACTCAATTTTTTTTTTTGTACTTATAGTAAGTTCAATTGTACTTTACCAGTTTAAAGATTTTGGAAAGAGTGCCCTGGCCCTCATGATAGGATCCCTTATGTCCCTTGTGAGCAGATTTATGCTCATAGAATCTTCCGCTTCCTCCGTATCCTGGCTTGTGTCCTTCACCACCCTGCAAAGAAAGATTTTCGTCTGCATTACGAATTACCGCATTCAAATTATCATATGCACGTTGGAATCTTTGTTAGTGGTCACTGAAATGTAATAGTCAAATGAGAAATTTAAAGGTGTTGGAGTAAAATAATCTTTTACGTAATAAACAAGGAGGAAGGACAATGTTAGGAAATTATCTGAATTTACTCAAATCTGAGGGAAGCACCAATCTGTAAGAGAGGAATTAATAATCAAAAATGGATACTCAGAAGGGTAACCTGCATGACAAAACTTAGAATGCTTCGATTTCATGAGTTCTAATATGTCAAACACGTCAACTAATTTGTGTTCTTCTGATAGTGAAAGAAATGCTTAATGGCTTGAAGACTTTAATATTTAGTCTTAAAATGCAAGTAATTTACATGTCCATCTCATACAAAATCAAACCTGTGGTAGAGAAGTAGAATTTAATTAGTTGTGAAATAACTGGAAAAAACTCGTCTAATTGTTTAGGCAGATCACTTCTTACTGAAAGAGGGGTTGCAAGGAAAGGTGGGACAAAATACTTGAATTAGTGACAGCGTTAGTTTTGCAGACTTTACTGTGTGAAAGCCATCGGAACTGTGGAATAAGAGCCCATCTCGTCCCAGCCCTCCCATTTTTGTCCTTCCCAGAAAAAGAAAAATGCAGCAGATGAGTCTTCCAGAAGTCTTTTAGGGAAGAGAGCTTTGCCATGCAGTGGATTTTGCTCCCTTCACGCTAAAGCCAAAGAAATTATCGCCGCAAGGCTGTCAAGGTGCTGGATAAGAGCAAGCAACAAAATTGCCGTCTTAAAGTGCTGTGGGAGGAGGGCGGAAAGTGCAACAGGAAAAGCAAAGTAGCAAAATTGAGACAAAAACAAAATTATCACATTGCTGCAGCAGCTTGAGGCAATGAAGCAAGATACGCTTTGGCCTGGTAAATAAAATGGCTGTTATTGAAAGCACGTTTATCACCTACCCAGCTAAATCTGGTGAGGGATAATCCTCTTCCCTGTACATGCAAGAAACAGAAACAAGGACACGATGATCACTATGGAACGTGGCATCTGAACGTGCCATACACAGAAGACGATGGAAGTGCAGTAAAAATAATGAAATACTGGCCAGATAATGAGGCAGGAATTGAAACCAGCAATCTGTCTATACTCATTCCATAAAACAAAAAAGGAACAATTCTTTATTATAATTACAAGAACTGACTTCAGTAACCGTGGTTTGTCAGCATCATGTACTTGAGCTTAGTAAATATAAGGACAGTTCCTGGTGGGTGAGGCTTGTTTGAAAGCATCGCCTATTATTAGTTTATTACATGAAGCAATCACTACATAAATTGAATATAAAAATCCCTGCGTGTGGCTTTATTTTGTTACGTGTCATGCAGCAAGTCAGGAAGTGCATGAGGAAGAGAACCGTGGTTTTCTGGCTCAGTCCTTTGCTTTAAATATTCCCAATGAGAACTCCAGGTTTTTACTTAATGCCATTAAACGAAACAAACGGGGCTAGCGGTTGGATTGGTGTAAATCAGCCCACAAAAGATCTTGGATGTTGCTTGAGCCCCTGAAAACGCTTACCTTTGCTTGCATTGGGGGAGGTGTACGGGGCGAGACCTAAAAACCAACACAAAAAGGTTGTAAAACCAAGGCAACAATAAACATAGGGAAACATCAAGCCTTTTGCATGTTATCTATGAGTTAGTAAGATTAAATGCTATCTAAGTAATTGCACTGAGAAGCTGCTCTGCTGTCTCAGGCTACGCCTGGAACACACTGGATTTCTGTCTATTTTTAAAGAGAAAACGTGGCTAAATATAACCAGTCTGATGACACAAGGACAAAACCTGTCAATGGTGGAGCTGTAGAATTGTAATGGTGGTTGTTGAAATTTGACTATGGTAATGGAGGGTTCACCCACTTTTTTCGTGGCGTTCCAGTATTGTTTGTGTTTCCAGGTTAAAAAAAAAAAATTAGTACTTGAATGGTGTGATGAGCTCAGTTCAGTACAATTGACGAAGCTCAAAGTAATGGGTAATGACTGGGGGGGGGATAGTACTTGGTTACTGACGGATCTTAAAGAAAATGCTTCATTTTAGTGCATAACAAGCAAAGAGGAGACTTACAATGTTCTTGAAGAAGTGGACTACGGGGTTGTCGTCACCAGGCCGGCCATGCTGAGATCTCTGGGGGATGGACCCTACGTGGTGGCTGGCCCTGGCTGCATGTATATCCTGAAAAGCAGAACAGGCACATCGCCAGGTCAGCTGGGAAGGAAGGATAACCGGCCTCTGTGTGAACAGAGGAGTCATTTTCCCCAGGAATGAAAAGAAGAGAAAAATGCCTTGGGGAAAAAAATGCCTGGGAAATCCACAGAGTTAGCAACCTAAAGTTGTCGGTGCTGTGAAGGACTAATTTCTTGAATACAGTGGCAAATTCAGAGTAGGTATATGGACATCTGTTGTGCGTGTATATATGGGGGTACATGTTTTTAACCTTTCAACCTGGTGTGGAATTAAGCTTGTTTTTTGGAAAGTTCTGATAACAGAAACGTCGTCGTTTTCCTTCTTTCATAAGTAGGATCGCAGCATGTAGTTTTAGAAATGAAATCTGAAATGGAGAAAAACCTAAAATGATGTTGGATTGTTCTCCGTGGGAGAACAAGAATGGATTGTGTGTAATTTCTCCGTTCTCAAAAGCTACGTAACACTGATGAACTGCAAGTGCAATGTTTTCGTTGGGGGGGGGTTGGCGTTTTTTTTGTTTGGGGTTTTGTTTTTTGGTTTGGTTTTGGTTTTTTGTTTAGGGGGTTTTTTTTTAAGAATGAGGGAATCAAATGAGACTGATGTTACTTTCTATTTTCAGTTGGGCTTCTTGAGCAATACAGAGAGAAGACCAGTAAGTGAAGGTAAAAATAAATAACAAGAATGACACATTGCGACGAGAAAATACCTTGACCGGTACTTGGAGCGTGATGCATCTGTTGCAGTGAAAATAGCATCAAAATTCCGGTGTAGTTCCTGCTAGCTGGATGCCGTATGACAGAGCTTAAAAAAAACCACTGTTACGTATGACTGACCCAATTACAGATGTCTGCCCGTCGTCGCAAATGTAGAGGCACAAGACTTTTGCGTTCAGTGCAACAGATCTGAGCTGTGTTCAGTGGGGAACAGAAGAAGGTAGGAGAGAATGAAAATAACAACAGTTCTCTACGTGTAATGAATTCCCTGAATATTCAGTGATGTTAGAAGCATCATGTGGATACTAAAAATTTTCATTGGCTTCTAAAGATGAAATAGAAATCTGCAGTGAGACAGTAGCTCACGCAAACACTTCTCTAGCAGCACAAACTGCGTGAACATTTGACGGTGGAACAGTATGAATAGTTAGTTAAAATTTACTTTGCTTTCATCCCATGTAGAAGAACATTTATCGACTTGCTGGGGAGAAAGCTTAGCCTGATTGGTGGAGCAGGACTCCTGACTCAGGAGCAGTTTGGTGGTTTTTGACAGGTCAGATATTATCTATAGAATAGATTTTCAAAGGTTTGAAGAGTCTTTTTGCACTTCGAGTGAGATCTCGTGACATCAGTAGGTTTCAGAATGACCCTGACTGCCTCAAGCTATTAGTATTGAAAATGGCTGTGCAGAGGTTTACATGTTCTAAGACTCTTGAATAAAAGGTCCCATGAAACCATCATGAGTGTTACTGCTCAAAGCTAGTATGTCAAAATTATATTTTTTTTTTAAGTGAATGGAGTCAGATCTTGTGATCTTATGCGAATGAAATGGATTTATATTATGTAGGGTCGTGCAAAATGAGTTGAAATATCCGTCCTCATGAGTGGACTTTTAAGTTATGGAATTCTGAGGAGAAATGAAATTGAGATATAGTGCTTAGAAGACTAATTTCCTTAGAATAAAAAAATGAGCCAATGCAGAGAAGTTCAGCTGGTATTTATCATTTATCGGCATCGTTTTTCTCATGCTGATGCTGTGTAGAGATTTACTGTTTAAAAACCAGGAATTTGTGAATTCTGTTTGATCTGCGAGATTTCTCTAGTGGCAGGCAGGCAGGCGGTCCTGCTTATAGCTCTGCCACGGGTTATACTTTGTCACTAGTTCCAGTGTTGCCAAAATATCCTCTGCTGTTGTGATTGGGAAGAGGGAGCCAGGAAGGCATCCAGGTGTGTTTAGAGCGAGTCACGTCAGCCACATGTTTGTCATCTTAATCTGTGTTCAAATGAAGCTTTGCTTTGCCTCTGGAACCCGCTGACTGCCCTGTTTTTGGGATAAACACCACGATAAATGGCATGGTGGTGCAGTTCGGAATGTCCACCTTCAGCAGCAGGAGCTGGTTGCTATCAGACCACACAACTATTGCAGCTACGTGAAGCACAAAAACTTCAAAATTGGGTTGGGTTGCATGTAGCCTGCAACTCCGCAGTGGGCTGTGGCTTATCGCCAGGCAATTATCCCAGAAAAGGTGGGATAATAGGTTTTTTACAGCTTAGATGAGGTTGAGTTGCCTGAGTTTAGCTTTCTGATCAATTATTGGGTGCTAATAATTTGGCTTATGGAAAACGTTCTCGTGTAGTACATCATACAAACTTCCTTCTGCCTGTGGTGCCAAATGGCAGCATAGTCTTTCCCCGAGTCCCATTTTGAAACTGACAGGATTGTAGCAAGCCTGAAGCCATTTTTAATGATGGTTCTCTCTGAGTTTAATACCCTGGTTTTCCCAGTGTTACAAATAAAGTGCTTTCCTTTCATAGTATCATCAGTAAGCTTCATCTGCGGGCAGAATCTGCCATATTATTCTCAATTTGTGGCAGTTAGTTACATGTTTCCCTTTAATTTATTGTTAAAATTACTCTTCTACCTGTAGTTTGTTCTTTCAATTTTTGGACTCATGGGAGCAGGGGGCGAAATCCAGGTTTGGTTTTTTGGTTGTGGGGTTTTTTTTCTGAGATTGCTCACAACTGTGATTTATGAAAATCATTTCCCTCAGAAGAATAAAAACTGATACCAGTTATTATTGTTGTTGTTATGGTGTTAAAAGTTAAAGTTGAATGGATTCAGGCAGTGCTTTGCTGAACGAAAGAGAAAACGGATCTGCTTTATCCTGCTCGGATGGGCTACTGAGGTGGTGGTTTATTATTGGTCTTTTTTTGAATGAGCTCGTCTAGTCACAGCATGTTTCACTGATACATTCAGAAGGTCACCATTTGTCTTGAAATATGCTTTGGCAAAAAAAATCCCCAAAACGAAAAAAAACAAAACCCAAAAAACCCCACCCGTGAACCTTAAAACCTAATAGGAATACAGCAGGAATCACATTTTAGGAAGGGGTGACGTTTACTTATTGTGTCTTTGCGTTATGGGTCTCCGTCACCCTTGCAACGTTGTCATGAATTTCAGTCTTGGGAGCATTACCAATAAAAAGCGAGCTGGGCTTCCGCATCTGTCTGCTATGAGACGTACTCGCAAAGTAGCGTCCTGCATTCAGAGCCCTTGGGTATTGTTTGTGAATTTGAAAAGTTTGTGCTCTTAGGAAAAAAAAAAAAAAAAAAAA
>VZSF01007414.1:201881-311673 GCA_013398295.1 Chionis minor
TTCAGAGCCCTTGGGTATTTTTTGTGAATTTAAAAAGTTTGTTTTTTTAAAAAAAAAAAAAAAAAAAAACCTAAAGAAAATTACAATTTCTAGAGTAACTGCATGGTTTGTAGTCATGAGCAGTCTTTCCTTCAAAAAAAAAAAAAAAAACCCAACAAAAAACAAACCCACCAAAAACACCCCCCCACAACCAAAAAACCAGATGAGAAAACTCAGGTTTTCACTGTTCCCAGTTACCTTTTTGTTTGACCTTGGTAAAGGATCCCTACTAAGTCAAGTCTGCTGTACATTCAAAATAAGCCAAAAAGGAAAGATCCTTAAGTGGAATAACCTTAATTATCAGGAAACTTTTGCCAGTACTGGGAGTTTAAGCAGTGTCTGGGAGATTGGAACACACAGACGCCGTTTGCAATTCACTGTGAAATTAAGAGCTTTCAGGATTAATAATGTAAATAAGAGTGCTCTTTAAAATGTATGTAAAAGACCCACGGTTGTTCTGTAATGGGGAGGGATTCCATATCGGAATCCTTTGCAGCCCTTCCTAGCGATGCACAGGAAAACTGCATTATTTCCCTGTGCCGCCTACCTTGTGTATTTTGTCCACTAAAACAGAAGGAGAAAAGAGAGTAAGTTTCAATGCGGCGCGAAGAAAACGTACAGGTACCCTATGTCTTGGCAGTGGCCGTACATTGGCATCGCATTCCCCGGGTTAGCCGTCTACTTTCACAACAAAGTGATGAAATCTCCTGCCACAACCTGTCTTAATATTTTGAAAGAGCTGGGGGGGGATTAAAAAAAAGCGCCATTTCTCTTAAGGCAGCAAGGGAAATCCATACGTAATTCAGTAGGTGCTCCATTTTGGGTTTTGTGCGAGAGGATCACGTCTCCGGTTGAGGTGTTTGCTCCTCGGCGTTGCGAGGGCGCAGGCGGAACCAGGGCTTTTGGTAATTCCTGTGACACCTGGTGAGGGTTAAGGGGGCGTTACCGTCCGCACTGTGACCCTGCAGGAGACTTGAGAAGGGTCCTGGAGCAGATCCTTCTCCTTTGTAGAGCTGGACACCACGTTCCATCATCCGGGTTTGCGATCATACGTGCATCTGACTTGAGACGCGGTAGGATTTGGGAGATTAAATTGGCTTCATAAATTATTTTTCATTAAATTATTTTCATATAAACAGAATTGCAGCTCTGTATTCTACATGTCCTCCATGACTTTGTTTTCAGATGTGATGCAGAAGCGTAAAAAAATGTGCTCCAGCAGCAGCAGACCTTTTTTAGTGCTATTACGAGGTCCTGTGAAATACACACCTGACTCTGCTTGCTATAAACATGACGTGGTAGACCTCGCAACTCATACTTATTAAGAGGGACTTCATCTTAATTAAGATGTATCTTAGAAGCTCTCGGTGAGAGCTCTCATCCTCCACAAGAGGATTGCTTATAACTAAAATCGCACAGCCATGTAAAGATAAACTTAAAGCTCTAATTGCCAATCGGTAGATGATATGTGCTAGTGACAATAATAGTGTTAAGATATTTTTGGAGTACTGAATTTATAGTTTTTTTCCGATTCCTTTCAGTATCACTATCCCATAGTTTTGTTGCCTACTTTAGGATGTGAAATGAAAACCTGAAGAATGTGTCGCTTCTGTAATGGCAAAATCCAAATACACATGAAATATGGACACAGCCAATTTAAAATGTAATCAAACCAAGTAAGCCATTCTGGACAGCAGCAAGAGTGAAAAACAATGGACGTTTTCATGGATTCAGCGGGTTTCATGGTTTTCAGCGGGTTGTCTTCACAAAAGATACCTAATGAATTTACAAGGAACCGTACAAAACCTACAAATTTCAAGTTCGCAATGATAAGAAAAGTACATTTAGACGCCCTCCGAAAACCAAGCTGTTCCAGAGCCTACAGCATGGAATGCTTCGCCCCGCGCTAAGAAATTTGCAGCCATAGTGGTAGACTAAAATTAGCCTTTGAGTGTTAAAATGGTTTGTGGGAAGAGGGAGATGAAAAAGCACCCGGCCAATTTTGTGAAGTCCTTGAAATGGGCTCTGAAGCCAAACTCTAAGGAAACTCCTACCCAGGTTTGAGTTTCTGTGGTTAGTACCGTTTCAAAACAATATTCCAAACGGGAATTGAGATGCATCCCTTTGACGAATGTATAAAGTATTTGGTTTTTTCTTAAACAAGAAGAAATTTATTATATACGGTTTTACGAGAGCAAGGATGGGAAATGAGATGGGCGCTTGCATAGGGAAACGTGTTTAAAAACAACGAGCGGTGGCAACGCTGGCATCTTCCTCATGTGCTGGTCTTTCGGTGACATAAACAATTAGCTAATTCAGCAGGCTTGTTTCCAATTGCTTTAGGAAGGACAAACCGCACATCTTTGTAATGGTACTGTTAATTTTTAGTAATGTGGAAATGAAGGCAAAGGCAACGACTTGCTGAAAGTTAGAGAGAGGAATTGGTAGGAAGAGAGGTGCAGGGTCCAGGAGATTCTGCTTTCCAGCGTTGTGCGGAGAGCATTAAGAAAAATCTTTGTCTAGAAACAGGCGATGAACAGAAAGAGGAAGAATTCTTAGCAGGAAGATGGGAATAAAAGAGACAGGAAGAAAGAACAGAGGTGACTGAAAAGTAAGAAACCCAAGGAAGACGAGAAGGAAGAACGGCATGAAGAAGGAAACAATAGAAACCACTGACCATCCAGAGAGGTAAGTGATCATGGATAATCCAGAACCATGTTTCTCCATAAGCCTCTTACTCCTCCTCAGTGCCTTGAAGATTAGGGCTCACAAATTAGGAGGTGAGAGGAAAGAATTACTGGGGAAACAAGAAGAATCGGGACGGTTGTTCAGGGCAGTAGTTCTGGTTTAGGATGGGTCCCAAGTGTGAGATTGGTGCCATTGTACCTTTTAGGTTTTTCTCCGTGTCCAATTTATTCCATCATTTTGACGCTTGATAAATGGTTTCAGGGGAAAAACTTGGTGCTTGAATTTACCTTTGCTTTTCTAAAGCATTTTTCTGCCTAGCATTACATTAATCATTTTATTCAAATATTCTTCACAATAGAGGTTCTGTATCTGCTTGAACATAGTCCCTGGTGCACGCTCAGTATTGTTCTCTGTGCCGTTTTATCAAGTTGGTATCAGGCAATGACATAGATTCAGCCTTGTTGACATCACCCACCACAGAAACCCAGTGCAAAGCTCTGGCTATGGGTTTTTGGGGTTTTTTTGAGAGCAATCGCTCCAGCAGAAAAGCGATTTTGGCTAGTAGGTAATCTCAGGGTACTTTCCAGAGTAGCTTCTGCTACCAACAAACTTCACAGCTTTAAGGAGTTAACAGTATGCGGCCAAGCTGTGGAAGGCATCACCGATCAGCCCTGACAATGCTAAATTTCTGCTCCTAAGCCTCCATAGTTGGTGGAGATGCATCTGTTGGTGCTGCTACGGGAAAAGAACGTACAATTGTGGTTACAGCTTGTCAGTAAGGTAGGAGAAACTTGAAAAAAAGGTAAGAATGCCCGTTGCCTAATGTTTTCATATAGTCAAGAAGCTCATACAAAAAAAAGATGATAATTATTTCGAAACCAAAACTATAAATACCAGGTGTACATTACTGCTGTACAGCTGCTGGCCAGAAATAGAGAGGAGAAAAATATTACAACCACCCTAATTTCTTGAAATATACATTCAGCTCTCAGATTGCACACACCCATCCGCCTACCCACAAACTATTTTACCAGTTTACGTCTTGGAAGGGACTGGCCCAATTTTCTCTCTTTTTCTGCCTTTAATAGGTAAGAAACTGACAAGCTAAACCCTTGTACAGGTTGGTAAAAGCATTAGCTACCTACATCAGCATAACTTATGGGGACAGAACAGTAGTAAGGAGAGTTTAATATTAGGAAATAATTAGACATGGCATGGTTAACAGCGTAACTTATTGAAACAAATGCTGTCAGTCAGAAGTGAAATTTCCAGTGATGTAGCCAGTATAAATCAGAGGGGGGCACGATGATGGACACCCACCCAAATGGTTGGACGCGATGATCTTAAAGGTCTCTTCCAACCTAATGGATTCTGTGAAATCCTGAAGCTTGTCGTTTCCAGGGGCTGTTCATTGTATGACAGATCAGAAACGAGAAGCAGCTGCCTCAGGAACGAAAAGGCAGAACAGAGCCAAGGACCATCTTGGGTCTGCAGCAGTAATCCAGAACTTTTCAGGAACGCTTTTTAAATTGCTTTGGGGGAAGTTCTGGAAGCCCCTGGCAAATGGTGGTGGAGGATCTTGTGCAGCTCAGAAATGACATCCAGGAACTTCAGAGCGAAACGAGTAACTGAACTGGAGACCATTTTGGGAACTAGGTGAGATCCATTGCATCGGTACACAAAGCCCAAGCCAGCAATTGTCACTAACGGTCTGTGATGATGGAGGTAAAAAGCAAGGCTGGGGGAAAAAACCCTCTTAGCTTTTGCCACAATTTTCTCTTGGGCAGCGTTTACCACTCTGCAGTCTCCAAACCGCTGAAGAGCAAAGTCATCAATTTTAGCGTTCTAGGATGGAAGGTGCTAAGGATAAAGGCAGTTCTTCATTTGCAAGGAATTGAGACATAAGTGACAGAAAAAAACTAAATGTAATGGATTTTAATGTAAGGCGATTTCCTATTTGTAAATTTGGTTCATCTGCAGACAAGTAACCGGAAAGGGAAAAGTTGAACGCTAGGCAGAGAAAAGCCTTATGCTAAATTCTGACTACACCCCTTTGTCCCTCTGGGTGCGAGTTTTGGGGTTCCCGCCTGCCCCTCCCACTTGTTTAATCAAACACCCTCCCCCTGGTGTGTATCACAGTGACACTAAATCCCCACCTTCTCCTCCACCCAGCTGCGCTGCAGCTGAAGCACAGAGGAATTGCTGCCAAGTGCCCAAGAGAACCCTTGGAACTACTCTTCTGAGCGCCCCATTAGCTCCCTCTTAAGAAGATGATTATTGTTATATTATGCTGGTGGCCAGAAGCAGCTAGGAACAGCCTAGCAAAGACTGAACTGGAGTGGAAGGTCCCGTTAGAAGTTTAATGAAGAGGGGAAAGCTTTCGCTGTAGAGAGATTGGAAGCAGCGATCTTTAAAATGCTTTGGTTGATTAATTAGTATTTTAGCCTGAACACGTTTAAGAATACATTTCTGAATTTAAGAGGCCAAAAAAGACAATGTAAATGATGGTAAAAGCAGTGACGTGCCTAGGCTTTTCCCGTCCACCCAATCACCATTCTCCTCTTTAACTCCTGATCCAAGTCATCACGCTCCAACTACTTCATCCCATTTCCCAAAAACCTTGCGCTCGGAGCATCGCTAATATGGCACCAGTCATTAGTGCCTGCTCTTCGGGGCAGCCCTCGCCTGGGACTCAACCTACTCTGACTTCCACATTCCTCTTATGGTTTGCAATAATTGCTCCAAGCGGCGATTTGTTCAAAAAATGCAAGAAGTAATTAGTTCCAGTGCGTTAAATAACGTGTTAATTATTAAGCGTGTAAAACACTTATACAGTTATAGGTGTGTTAAATGGACATGTCAGCATCAATCCCAGGGAACGTCGGCTCCTGAGCCCCTGGCGTGTCACCTGCTGTGCGGTACTCACCTGCTCATACTTGCTTGTTTTGTACAAATTACTATTTCTTTTTTTTAAACAGACACATCTAAAGCGCTCCGAGGCCTACCCTACAAGCACACCAGTAATTAATCAGACCAGTAATTCTGCTAGGGGAACTCATTTTTAGGTCATTCATCATTCGCTAGCACCTGCTAGAAAAAAGAGAGGCCAGATTCAGCTCCTGTTGTTGTAAAGCGAGAACACGGGATTTGGCAGCTTCAGTTATTTAAAACCTGGCCCTTTCCTTCCAGTTTCCAAGACGCTGTTTTAACTGACTTTTCTCCTAGTGATCTGAAAGCCCATAGCAGACGGTATGAAGTAGTTTGCTGGATCTTCTGTTAATGGATTAAAGTTTTTAAAACAAATTAAAGCATTAGTACACCAGTTTTGTCATGTAAACATTTTAATGAATACATAAAGCACATAATAAAGCAAAAGATTAAAACAAAATTATTGTTACAACCACCATAAACTATATAATTTTTTTTTTTTTTTTTTTTTACAAGCATATTGCTTGCACAGCAGGTTTTACAAAACAGTGTATCACGAGCAATACCACTCCCTGAAAACTAATGACTCGGAAATAAAAATCACAGTAAGTATTGGCTTAAATCACCTCACGTACTAGTCCGACTAGCATTGATTTCACTACTTTTCAAAGTCTTCACGGTGCTGTAAAGCTGTACGTTAAAGCTCGCACAAGAAATGCGAAGAGAGTTCAAGTGCAAAAAGGAAAACGGTATTTTGACAATTGTATCGTTCCACGTCATTATTTAAACCCTTGGGTTCCTAAACTTTTCGCCTCTGCATGTTTATCGCAGGCCTTTTCGTAGATTCCCCATCACAGCAGCTGCTTAACTCTGGGGTGGGTTTGGAAGGGCTGTTTGGGAAATGCTGATCCTAAACCTCTGTTCCGCTCAACTGGAGAAGAACTTCAGCCCAGCGCTCCTCCTCCTCCCCTCCCGCTGGCGGAAGGGGAAGCCCCGTGTCCGCCTTACATATTCCTTGCACCCGAACGCGTATATATTGGGAAAGAAATACAGGGGCAAGGCTTCATACAGGCAGCAGGAGAGCGTTACAGGATTGCATACAACACTAAAGCAAAACGTTCAGAGAAAAATGGATTTAATCTTTCACTAAGTCTGGCTTTGGACTGCTCTTTACCCGCCCCCCACAACATTTTGGTCTGTTGCAAGTGCGTCACAAAACGTAGTTTAAAGTTTAGTACGTTAATGTGTAATGTTAAACCAGGACAGAAAAGTTCTTATTTCAGAATCCAAACTTTAGTAGGGGCGGGGAAAAAAAAAATCATAAGCGAAAGAATTACAGAAGTGTGAACAACTGCATAAAAGAAACAGAACAGCACTCAGTACATTTTGAGGTTGAATACAAGCTGCTATCTAGGAGGCACAAGAAAGATTTGATGATTTTAACAAACCTGCTTACGTGCTTTACAAATGTTTAGATAAATTATTTCCTTTCTAATCTTTATACAATATTTACAGTTACACTACTGTCTTGCATGCTCTTTAAAATGTCTGCACTGCAGTTTCTTTCTGTCACCCTTTTAAAATCTTCTTCGATACAATTTAGGCTGTGCACAACAACAGTAGTTTTGTTTGGAATGTTCGACCTTAAAAAAAAATATTCTTGAAAGTACAAAACTCAAGCTGTTTTTGATTGAGTTAAAGTTATCTAAAATATTGATGGGGCAGGGGGAACACTGGCAACTGCGCCTGCTGCCCCTTAGAGGAGAAGGAGTATTTCTGTGCATTCCAGTATTTCTATTTTTATTTACTCCCATGGGACTCTCACACACTCTTAATTTAACTTCAGAATTCCAGGGTAAGGGAGAACCTGCTCCACGGGAGAAAAGGAGGCCACGGAACAGTCCCTGCTTTGTTCCTACCCCACCTTTCCATACACAATAGTGAATATTATGCATTAATGTACTTTTCAGCTATGGCTGCAAGATGAAAATGCCTCCACAAAGAATTTATAATGTGTTTTGCCTGAATGTCAGCCCCAAATCTGCACAAAGAGCGAGTGTTGTCTTTGCATTCCAGTGCTTGCTGGTGTGGGTAGTTGAGATACCCGCTCCCGCTGGAGCACGGGCTGGCTGAAAAAGGAAGATTGCAAGAAAGGCAGCTGCAGAATTGCTTTGAAACGCTCCAAAAATTAAGCAGAAACAAGTGCAAGGAAATAAACACTGCAGCTCTAGGAACTTTTCGATTCCAAGCCTTTGAAATTCACGCTTCAAGGTGCTTTTCATGGAATCTTATTTACCAAAGGCCTGTTTACTTTGTGGAGCCTGGAAAAGCGCCAAGGGACTTTATTCTATTTCAGCTCGTCCACGAACACCTTCGTCACCTATCAGTGCTCTGACCCTCTCCAAAATTCAGTGAGTGACCACTGTTGAGGTTTGAAGCACAAATAAGACTCTCAGCCATCTAGATTTCCTCTGTGTACACTCGAATAAACAAGTGACACCACAAGCCTTCCCTGATACGAGAAACCAAAAGGCCCTTGATTCAAAGGCTAAATAAATAATAGTTGAAACAACTGGCTGTGGCACTCGCTCAGTATTTTCCGCACTGAAACCCTTCCATGATAGAGCTTCCTCGGACGTGTTTTCAGGCATCGATATCATCACTGTGTGAAACAGTGCTAGAGATGCTCTGGCACTGGAAGTCTTAATGTGACTGACTTTTGCCAAGATAATAAAACTTCTCTGTGCTTCCAGCTGAGATCTGCAAGTCAGGGCTCTGTAACATTGTATGTAGTTGTTCTTAAAAAAAAAAAAAAATTAAAAAATTTACAAAAATTTACTTCTAGTAGGTAAAAGGATGTTAGAATCGTCCGTAATTCTGTACGGTTTTGCAGACATTTAAATGCTTCAAAATAGCAGTTTACTGAACAGCAATAGAGATAAATCAGCTGCTATCCTGTCCTCTCATACATAAATACGTAGAGATCTCTAGAGAATCACAGCAATTGCATTCACACCAAAGGATAAAACACACGATCTGTACAACTTCTAGCCATTTTTTTAGTCATCACTACTAAAAAAGGGAGTTGGTTACTTTATTTTATTGCTGAGCAAGAACGTACATACCTCTGTATATTCTGTATGCAGAACCTAAATTTTTGGTATTGTTTCCCTGGTGTACAAAGAGCATTTCATATACTATTTTTCATCGAGTTACACAGTATATGAATAAACCAGCAAGAGTTGAGCTAGCCAACCAGGTTCCAGGAAACAGTAAGAGTTAGGAACAGTCTCTGATATTGGCAGTAAGAAAAGTGGTTTTCTTCCTTCTCACAGCAACTGCTTGTTGCACGCATGAATATTACATACCCGCAGAAACAACTGCCTAATTGCTCAATCTTTGTCGTAAGCATTACAGTCCCCAGTTCGTAAATGTGAGAAACAAAAAAAAGACCAAAAAGCACAGCTTGCTCCGTACTGCCTACCAAGCGTGAGAAGCTTCTGGTTTTAAGTTTTCTGGAGTATTTTTCATCCGGTGGTCTCTACGTTTACAACAGCTCTTCGGGGAAGGGCTATTACACACTGTGCTTCCGAGCGCGGAGCTGTGGAGTACGCCGCCAGCCTGCAGCTGTCCCTGTGGTCACAAATCAGTTTTAAACCACAGGGCAGCCCCTATCCTGTCCCAGTGGAGCACTAGGAGATCGCCCGTCTGGGCAAGCCGCACGTGCTAACCCACCCCGGCAAGCGGCACAGGTTAGAACTGCTGACCAGACAGCAAAGGTTATCGAAAAATTTGGGCCCAGCCAGCCACTAGGAGCATCGCTTGTTGCAACGCACAGCTTAAGCAACGACATCAAACAATACATTCAGCAAAACCAAAGGTTTTTACAGCCCTACAGCAGTTCCGTTCAAACGCTTATGGAGTGTGTGAACACACAAACACAAGACTCCGCCTCTCGTTTACATGGCAAAGGGTACAGTGACAACAGCTTAAACTTTGCCACTCAAACACCAGTGAACCAACATGCCATCTGCAAAACTTATCAGAGGAGGTGAGTTAATCCTGGAAAAGGAAAAAAAATTCAAGTAATATCCTTCCATCGATACTTTGTTTTTCAGTTCATGATGAAGAAATGGTTTGTTGCACAATTTTGAATATGAAATGCTTGGAATAGAAATCCTCACTTCGTGCCAGAACAGAGCAGCTGGGCTATTTCATACACCTAGGATTCAGGACAGTATCTGTCAAGCCATCTCCAGCAATGCCATCAACTGACCCCAAGCCACGCTCTTGCGCAAGCAGGCTGAGAATCTGGCCACAGTTCTTTTTCCTTTCCTAACACCTATTTCCAGGTCTGTCCCTCAGTTGGTGCCAAACTATCTAGAGCTTGCCTTGCATTCAGTGCTCTCACCCAGCTCCGTTTCGCTAATATTTAAGAACAACGCACAAAAGCAGACTGAAGTTTCTCTAAATGGCACAGCACCACGTTAAATGTTCATAAAGATTCCCCTCGGTAAAACGTGTCTAGAGCCACCTGGATTTTTAATACTCCTTGTTACTACCCAGAATAGCTCCTCTTGTTTCCCAGATCTATGCTTTTGTTTGCTGCTGTGTTCAGCTCAAAGCCAAGCATTAAATTACACATCTGCAAGTACCGTCTCGCTGGCTAAGTCAACTCTTGCATTATAGCAGTTACACCTTCCTTTTAGTCCCACCCTTCCTGTTTAATTGTACTTTATTTTGCTGTAGCTGCGCAGTTCTCTATTCCTCAGAGCTCACCTTGCCCGAGCCCCGCCGGGGAACGTGTCTTTCACCTCCAAAGAATCTGCCCAGCGAGTCAAGTAGACCCGAGTCTCTGTGCCTTGGAGATCCATGTCTAGCATGGTCTGTAGTGCTCGCAGATGCCATTTTTGATCCGTGCCGGAAAGAGGAGCGTTTTTGTGAAGCCATCAAATCCGAATTCTCTGAAGCTGCTGCACTGTCCTCTTGGATGGTTTGTAGCTCGTCTGACTCTGAGGGCCGATCTTTGAAGGTGTTGTCCTCTCTTCCTGGGGCATCTCGGGAAAAGAGGCGGATCAAGTGGGGGCGACCAGTCGTGTCAGCTGGGTTGGCCTCGGGCCAGGCATTCTTCGGGTCTGCTGTGCCTTTGGAGTCTGTCACCGCTGGGCTCTTCGTGGAGGTCCCATTGTTCTGGTTCACATCTGCCTCTCCTGCAAACAACAAGGATGAGATATGAATACAGGCCTGTGAAAAACAGCCCCGGAACAATGCCGCTTTCTTTCCCTTGCCTTGAGATGCTCATTTCATACAAACCCCGTAATATGTGCAGTTGTAATGAAACTATGTTCTCTACCAGCCTTTAAGAACATTAAGCTATCTTGGAACTGAAACCAGGATGTTCTCACACAGAATTCCCAGTAGTTCTAGGTGGTTTTTTTAAATTAGAAGTATTTGTAAATAGCTCAACAGGTTGTGAAAAGCACAACTGAAATCGATTTTATTCGCGTGGAAAGCTTACTGGTGAGGAGGCTATCAGTTACAATGTCGAAATACTCAGAATTCCCGTAGTTTCCCCTCGAGGACTGCAACTCTAAAGTGCACCAGTTTCCTCCAAAACAGGGGAAAAAAAAATAAAGTGACATCACAGGACTGTGCCTTCTCAAGGGCACGTTCCCTCTCCGTGACATCAGAGCTTTTGTACCTGCAGGTTTTGTCCCCGTTTGGAATCCCTCACTGTCACTTCAATACCGATCAAACAAGTGTAATGAGGGAAGGTTTTTCCACTATTTAAATTGTCCTCACTTCAAACGGGCGCAGAACACTAAACTGCAAATTTCTGCTTGGCCTCCCACGACAGCTTTTCTCCACGTATGATCCTGGCAGTCGGCGTACGATGTCCTAGTGCTGCTGCTGAAGGCCTAGGGCAAAACTGTCTGATTTGTATTTAGTGCTTGTGAGAAGCGACAAAAAGGATTACCAGAAACTGATGAGCTTTTAGCCAAGAAAGGTGCCGAGGCAGACCTCTGAGGTGGAAGCCTGCTGCCTTCTCTGCAGTTGTGTTTTGATGCAGGCAGTAAAAAATCTGAAAATAATCAGCTGCAGCACACTTAACCTTTAACCTGTAGTAGCGCCTTCTATCAGTAACAGAAAGATTTATGGAGGTGTGGGGTTTTTTTGGTTTTTTTTTGTTTGTTTGTTTTTTTTACAGTCTATATCATAATTCTACTGTTCTAAAGGAAACTGCCCTACTGAGGAATATGTCTTACCTCCAAGGAACACCAAAAGAATTTAAGTAGGTCACTGCTTGAGAAGCAGCCTTCAGAGCAGACACCTCCCACACACTCACCCCCTGTCAGAAACATTTTTTGGAGGTAACAGGCCTCAAAATTTCAGAAACAAGTTACAGTTAGTCATATGTTACCTTCAGGGTCTTCCAGTCACCTCATTAAATCCTCATTTGATGTGGTCCTTGCCCCACAGGAGGGATAGGATCTGGCAAATACTGTTATGTTTTTTTGAAGTACTCTGGGCTCAAGTACTTTGCTGATTCACCAGAGCAATTTTAAACTTGACACAGTCATTTTGTATCATTTTGACCACCCACAGGGCACTAAAGAAACCTTTTCTCAGGCTGAGAATAATTCTGAAATAATTTCATGGATAACGACATAAGACAGTAATGATGGCTTCTGCAATTATATACCGGTACTTAGGTTACAATTTGTTGCAATCAGCCTGCTACAGTTTTTCATATAAAACATGACATGCAGTTTTGCTGTGCAACTTTTTTTTCTTCTGTGAAAACTACCTAGAAAATGTCAGGGAACTTCAAGAAAATTTTCTTTGGTTAAAACATCTAGAACTATTTCTTGGCAATGCAATTATTTAATGAATGCTAATCGTCACTGAAGACCTCACCAATGGGAAAAGGAAAATATTTGCTGTCAACTTTGGAATTTGTTTTTTCCTGAAAAGATACTTTCAAACTTATTAGACACTATTAAAGCCCCCAAATGATTTTCTTAATTGAACGAACGAGAAAGTAACTAACATTCTAAAACAGCAAAACATTTTAAATAGCAACTCTAAACCTAGATTCTATACCATAATACAAATCCATTCAAGGACAGAAAAAGAAAAAACAAACAAAAGAGCTATTGTATTTAATTAAATGCATTAACAAAACACCAGAGCATCTGCATACTAATATTTTTTACAACAGTTCTTCTTTGTGTCACTGAATACGGGTATTGGTAAGCAACAAAGAAGGGTATTTGTGCCACAAAAGTAGCTTCTCCCAATGCATACGCAGTGAGCTATGAAGTATAAATCTTACTGTATGCTTTATTTCAGCAACGAAAGCACACATTTAAGTTTTCCTTTACATTTTCTGCATGCTTGTCTTCTCTAATACTTAAAAATATATAGCAGAGAGATATTGTTAATAATTGAGCTAACTAATCAAAGTCTTCAAGTGCATTTGAGAGACCGATCCCTTTAACAGTGTCTTAACGATATCCAGAATTAATGGAGCATGTAAACATACGCTTATTTGTTCATCTAGAAACAAATATTTAGACTACTTCTGCTAAAATCCATTATAAGTGCTTTGCATATGATACTGCTATTCTTTTTGTTTGTTTGTTTGTCCCTGCAGGATGAAGCTTCCTGTACTGTATCACTTCCACAAGAGAAAGCTGCCCCGGGAGGCGGAGGTCTTAGGCATTAATTTTTTTTTTAAACCCTTGTAAAATGGGTTAAAGAGCAAGTACAGCAGAATGTGTTGCCATAGGCATTACCAGAAGGCTATTAAAGCATCGTCTATTTACACTTTAAGTGAATAAAGTCATTGAAAGCGTGAAAGTAAGAGCAGGAGAAAACCACATCCTCGCATTAGCCCAAAAGCAGCGGGAGGGAGCCAGATGCTGAGAAGGGATTTGGCGCTCCAGGCACAGCCGAGGACCACTCCCCAATGGATGGCAACGCCATCTTCCCACTTCCCTGCACTCCATCCAGGTCTGGAGCCCGCCGCTGGCACAGTGTTCGTTCCCTGTGCACATTGGCCAGGGCAAACAAAGCCATTTGTTCCCTCTATACACAGTGACTCCCAAAACGAAGACGGACCATAGATGGACCAAAAAATCTGAGCAGTCTGTTAATGAAACAAAATAGAAATTTCAAAGGTGTTTTCAATGAAACAATATTAAATTCAACCCACCCCCACTGCCTTTAATAGGAGTTAGGCCACATAGAAGTATTTTCAAAACCACTGTGCCTTAATGATCAATTTGACATCAGTAGTTTATTGCAGTTCTTGGGACAGACTTTTACATAAACCTCTAATTAGCTGGGACCTCTCAGTCCTGTGGTTCAAACAACAGCTACTATCAAGACCATGGAAACCTGTTTTATAGAAAGTACAATCTCTGATGGAGAGCCCTTGGCTACAAATATCTTTCTCATGGGTCACTTGGTAGAGCTGTTCTATGATTGCCCCTCCTTGTGTCTATGGAAGTCTGTAGTCTTCTTCCATACAGAAAGACAGCCTAGAAAGAGGTTGTTAAGCTAAGAGTTTTAATGTGTTAAGTTAAAAAAAAAAATAAAAAAATTACATGTTTTTCATCTCCTCCCACCCCTTTCCAGTCTTGCTTTCTTGCGGATACTTGTAATTCCTCTCACATTCTTATTGCTGATCCCTCTACGAATGCTGTACAATAAACGAGGAAAATGAAGCTGATAAAAGCTGAAGCGTATGCCCCTGCTTTGGCTTCTCAAGAGAGGCTTAGTGCAACCGCCACAGCGTATTGCAAATATTGATTGTAATAATACATGACAGCAGCTTAAATATTTGAGGGAATTCTTAAGAATTAAGTAATATTTACTCATTACAAACACCAGAAAGTACATTAATCAAATTTATAACACTGAATATTTAATATGTTTTATAGTAGCTACAGACTGCTGTGACTGATTACCTATTTCTTTTTTCTTGGCCTTCTTTTCTCAGTGTGTGAATACGAAAATTATCTGACTTAACTTTAGGGACCTTCTGAATCAACTTTTCATTGTATCTTAAGTCATGTATATTTAAATAAAGCAGTGCTCTTCAGTATATGAAATACAATGTGCATTTGTCCTTTTCTACTTTTTTGCTCCTACCTCTTCTGTAAGATGACAACTGGATAGTTAAATATAACGCAGTACAATTCTCAGGTCTAAGTCAACTATATTTCAATATATTTATTATCAGCATTTCAGTAAACATTAAATAAAACATCTGGAATTTTGTACTGACTTAACTGGTTTTAGTCACTTGAACAAGAAAAGGTTACACCGAAAAATGACTCAGCTTTCTAACACCTAAGATTTCAAGATCTTCAGCAAGCTGTAGTAGTAAGGCATACGTACCTTGCATTATTTAAGAGGCTGAAACCCACTATTCCGGAACACATGACTTTTAGTAACATTTGTGGTAACAGCAGGACATTTGAAAGAATGAAAAGGACAGAAGCAGCACATCCATCGTCACTACATATAAGCTGCAGCGGGGGATGTCTGGGTTCCAACTCTGCACGAAGACGACTGTTTCCCAGCATTTTGCCTTTCCTTTTTATGCAGTTAAGTTTTCTAGAAAAAGGACTTTAAGGAATTGTTTTGCAGGAAGTACAGCATAAGGCACCACTGGGAGCCCTAATTCAACTCTGACTTTGCATACTGTCAGGAAGTTACACACTTCCGTTTTTCCTGCACTATCACACACCTCGCTTCTAACTCTACCGTCCCTGCGTAGAGAGGACCATGGAGCTTTGGGTACCTGTGTGAATGAGGAGTCTGAACATGCAGCAGCGATTACATACTGTGATCTACTACAAAAGCCAGGATCAAATAAAAACCAGGCCACCTTAACACTCAATTTCCTTGGAAAAAATGATCCAACCACTTGGTGCCCAGCCGTATCAAGTATCAAAGCCAAGTGTAGCAAAAACTGTTCATCCTGCAGGTCATCTGTCACAGAAACCACAACGCCAGCCCTGGCTCCCAGCCAGAGCTCCACCGCTGGAGATGGCACGGAGGAGCGCTGCACGGCTTGGCACGCAGTGGGAGCACCCGGCGATCAGACTAAAAGGAGAAAAGGGGATGAGAGAGTGGGTGCAAACCAGTAAACTGGTGCAGAGAAAAGTTCAGCAAACAAGACTATGCATCTCCTGGTCATTTGCTGAGTTGCTTCGGAAAATACAAGAACTATCCCATCAAAATGGTTCCACTCTCTCCCTCAGGCACCAGGGAGAGGTACAATCCAGCTCCTTGTTTGGGTTTTTACTGCTCACAGCAGAACAGAGCGTCTAGAGCCAGTAGGCTTCACTTCACATACGTACTCGGGGAGAGGGAGGAAAGAATTATGTCTGTATTGTTAAAGCTGAACGGCAAAGCTTCATTTATCCTCATTATGCTAAGGCACTGCAGACAAAAAATGGCTCTCAGCCTAACTTCACTAATATGGTTAGAAGGCAATGTGCCATCAGACATTTCACTTCATAGATCTAATTACTGGGTTTGTCTGATGCTTGTCAAACTGTTGGAAATCAATTTTTAACAAATATTTCTGTTTGGAATAGATGGCACGCAGCGTAATTGTGAAACAAACAGTTGGTCATAGCTCTGAACACAACTAGAATCGGTCTGCTAGTGCATAGCCTTTACACAAACATTTTTTCCCATTTTCTAGCAGAATGAATGCAGAGAGAAATGCCAGTGTGTCTCGTAATACAGATTCACATGAGTTTAACACTCGTACTGCGGTTAGCCAAGACATGGCTGCCATTACAGCTTGCTCTCTTCCCTCCCTCCTTGCCAAAGCTTATCACTTTCAGGGAAAAAATTCCACCCAAAGGCAGATTTTCTTTATAGCTTCAGAGGACGAGTACTTTTCTGCAGAAGAAACTCAGCTTTTCCTATGGGCTACTCAAGCTGTAGACCAAAGCTCCACAAAAACGAGAAGCCATCTGCTAAGCAGAACATGCGCTCCTTTGACTTTCCTCCCTCACCGCACACGTTAGACATTCGAGAGCATAGGAGGCTCTTGCCAGGCAGGAACGAAAGCTGGTGAGTGTTGCCATTTGTTGTGCTGTGGGCTGGATCGGTCCCATCAGGCGGAACGACAGATGTTCTCCCCCACCTCTCTTTTCTAAGGGAGGCAGGAGACAAAGAGACTTATGAGCTTAGAAGGAACTAAACTACCTTAATGTAATATTAATACTGAAATGAAAAGAAAATAATGAAATATATACAAAACGGTATCAAGCTCCCAGGATGACAATCACGTCACCAACAGGCACTGGGGAAGCCCCAGACTGCATTCAGTGACGGACAGGAAATTGATTCCAGATTTGGATTCAGGATCAGGATCAAAGGCGGAGAAACAGAGAGAGTCCTCCTCAGGCACCAGCCATTGAAGAAAGAGTCTCACCATTTGGTCCCTCAGCTTTTATACTGAACATGATACAGACAGGATGGAATACCCTGTTGGTCAGTTTTGGGTCACTTGTCCTGTCCGCTCCTCCCTGCAGTGTGACCCCTCTACGCTTCTCTACTTCCAACCCTCCAATGGGGCAAATACCACAGCTGGCTGCCCTTGGGTGTTACAGCAATAAGTATAAGCAAGAGCCTCTCTGCACACCGTGCCTTGGCATCAGCTGTAAACATGGGTCTTACCGCTCTGGGAGCAGTTTTCTGCACAACATGCCGGTAATTTCAACGGTTAGAAGAGGCCTAGCTAAAAAGTAAAAAGTTACTGAACAAAACTGGTCCTGTTTTACCTCAAACCAGAACACCATTCTGTTGATGAGTTGGGAGTACGCTTCTACACTGATCTGATGAAGAGCTTGGCTTTGCAGCAGAGCTTGCGTGAAAACACAACAAGGTTTTGATGGAGAGAAAGGAAGCACCAGTTTGCATCCTATTATGGAAATACCTGTCCTTGCAGGTTTAGCAGGAGAAAGGAGTGACAGTATGTCTATATTATTTATGCTCATATTTTGAAGGAAATGAATATTGCATTCACTCAGGTAGAATAGGAGTATGTACATTTAGCGTAAAACTATGCTGTAGGAAAAAAATGCGAGTTGCATAGGAAAATGACAATTCTTTCACATACTAATTACTATGGTATGAAAAAACTATGTGCAATTCCTCTCACTTCATTCCCGATACTAACCTAAAATGTATTCCAAATCTGCTGAAAAAACACACAGACATTTGACATGCTTTGGCATCAATTCACAAGTGGCTGTTTTACAAGGTAACAGACCCAGCAAAACCTCTCTTGAAATGACTAGCAACCTTCCTTCCAAGGGGCCAGTCAACGAAAAACTTGCTGGCTGCCGAAGGTGTCTGTAACACCAGTGTTGTTCTTCTGACACTGGGATAAATAAACCTTCCAAGCTGACTTGACAGTTTCTTCTCGGTTCCCTCAGCGCACAAGAGAGTAGGTCTCGTTGTCATCCTGAGATGTACCATTTTCAGGAATACCCTCAGCTACATGAAAGATAACACTCAGAGCTCAGGAAGTAGAGCTGGAAAAATCTACCCGTGAAGCAGTTTATCCTGAAGGTTGCCAATACAAGAGAGGTGATCTGCCAGAAATATTCTCTGCGACACAGAGTCACTGTTGATCTGTGTCCCGATTTGAGGACATAAGCATAATCAAAATCATCAACCCCCTGCCTGGGGGACAAGAAAGGACTTTCAGATTTTAAGTACTGGGCTTAGTGTATGCATTGTTTGTACAAGAAGTACTAGTTTGCATGGGTCTCACAGAATGTGGTCAAAATAAACACACTTTCAATATGGCAGCAACCGCTTCAAGGTCGTATTTATACTTGAGCAAACTATAAAATTATATACAACACGACCAGTAAATTACACCCTTTAACAGCAAGTATCATGAGTCTGATCTGCTTTCCTAAGTTTGCCTCTGCAGTAAAGCTAACAGAAGTGTACTTGTCACTTCCCAGCCTTTGGAAGAGGGATCCCTGTAGCAGGTGGTTCAGGCGCTGTGGGGAATTGTTGCTGTGGTGTCTCTTTTGGCAGGGTGATTATACTGCCTTTTTCAACTTACCAGGTAAAACCATGACACAGTCAGTCAGCGGCCAGATGAAAACACACAGGAATGTGACACCTCGCTGCAATAGTGACACTCTAATAAACACGTCCAAGTCTTATCTTGGGAATTAGCAAACAGCACATAATTTTTAGTCTTGCTAACAACTTTATGATTTGAGAGGCTTGGCTCTATAAAACAAATATAAAATAAAAATAAAAACTAAGAATACACTGTGTATTCCTTACAGCCTGTGTTCAGCATTATTGTTCCACTGAAGGCAACTAAGTTTTACAGTATCGCTATGTAAAAAGTAGTAATACTACCCTAGTCAGAGATTTTTGATATATCATCACCAGGGGTCCCCTTGCCGGAAAACTCTTAGATATTGCCAGGCTTTTCACCAAGGTGCACGCAACTCCGAGCAGCTACATGTCAGAGATGTGAAAACACTTGCAGTCTGCGCAGTAATAACCCAATGTTGTGGCCCGTGCCCAAAGTCTGGCTATCAGCAGGAAGCACGTGTGGTTACCGCAGGTTGAAATGCGGTAACGTCCCATTACCCACAGTGAGGGGCTGCTCTCTGGGAGCCCGGTTTTAGACTTGATGGAGGCAAACCAACACCATACCTTCCCCAAACTTGTACACCCTGTATTATTTATGTCTTGAAGTACCCTCTTTCCTATCTTACTGAAGAAACTTAGCCCTTCACACAGGTGCTCGACTAAAGTAGCAGAATGAGTAGTGGCAGCAGCTGAAATAGCCATGTTCATTCTGGCCACGTCGAAGGAAAGAGATCTAAGCAAACCAGTCGGCAATGCATTTCAAACCATAGGAACTGTAGCAGTAATTCCATACCAACTCTATGTGTTCTCCTGTTACAGATGATGCTGAAGCTTAAAACCGGGAGGTACAACAGCCCTCTCTTTCTTGAACCTACTCTGAAAGCCACACCAGATTCAACATGCAAGAAACTAGCTGGGGCGCCTAAGTTACACATTGTCATTGCACTGAGCTTAATTTTCCTCCTCTTCCCCTGTTCTAATGGGGTTTATATAGAGTTAATATAGAGCACAGGCTCTATATGTATTTCTGCAAACCAGTGATGAATCTTTGTAAGAAATTACCAGTTACTCAACTTTTGAGGTCTTGCAGAAAAGTTTTCTACTGAGCCATTCTGTACCTAACTGCATTGACCAGCTGCATGTAAAGAATGCCACCTATTTGGGAATACATGGCACAAACCATAGCAAAAAGAAAACGGCTCTGGACTTTGACATTTGCCTCCTGAGTGGGTGAAGGTGTTGTATGTTTGTAAGCATATTTAAGTAAAGAAATATGCAAGTAAAAAGAGGCATTCAAAAAAGTTAAAAATATCCCCCGTAGTAAACCAATTTTTTTCCTCCTCAAGATTGTAATTAAACCCAATCCACTTGCTTTCACAAACTGCCTTGCACTCTGTATGCCTTCACAGAGTTAGTCACTTGGTTATCCATGCCACTAATTTACAATAAAGAGCTGAAATGAAGCCCACACGGTGGCCTACCATTGCAGAGGAATGCACAGTGTAGGCCTGGCTCATCAGCCTCTCTCTCTTGTTTTCCAGAACTTCTGGCATTGCCTCCATTTGCTGAGGGTTACAAAGGAGAGTACAGAAAACAAAAAAGCCTGTGGTTGAAACCAGTGGGACTTGCTATGGCAGAAATTTGCAATCTATGAGAAGCATGTGGCAATTCTCCACATAGCCCGCAGAGAGTTCTTTTTTTAAAACTTAACCAAAGAATTTTATCCACCCACCAGTTTCAAAGAAAAACGTTCCTTTGTGTTACTAGAACATACAGGTTTGTTTTAATCTTGAGTATCTCACAAAGGATCCTCCCACAGGAAACTGAGCTGGGGCATCATTTGTAATGAAAAATTTCATGTACTTAAAGAGGAAAAATTAAATCACCTCTTAAATCTGTCAGCATTTGTCTTCTTTAAAAATTGTGCAACTGCCTAGTATTAAACATAGTTTGCTTAATCATACAATCATATCACAGAACGGTCGAGGTTGGAAGGGATCCTGAAAATCATCTAGTTCCAAGCCCCCTGCCATGGGCAAGGACACCTCCCACCAGACCTGGATGCTCAAAGCCCCATCCAACCTGATCTTGAACAATTCCAGGGATGGGACCTCCACAGCTTCCCTGGGCAACCTGTTCCAGTGCCTCACCTCCCTTAGACTGAAAAATTTCTTCCCAATATCTAATCTAAATCTACCCTTTTCCAGATTGAAGCCATTACCCCTCGTCCTATCACTACATGCCTTTCTAAATGTCTCTCTCCAGCTTTCCTGTAGACCCTCAGGCTGCTGTAAGGTCTTCCCCAGAGTCATCTCTTCTCCAGGCTGAACACCACCAACCTTCTCAGCCTGTTGTCATAGGAGAGGCGCCCTAATCCTCTGATCATCTTTGTCACCCTCCTCCAGACCTGCTCCAGCAGGTCCATGTCCTTCTTATGTTGGGGGCTTCAGAGCTAGATGCAGTACTCCAGGTGGGATCTCACGAGACCGGGGCACAATCACCTCCCTTGACCTGCTGGCCACACTTCTTTGGATGCAGCCCAGGATACAGTTGGCCTTCTGGGCTGCAAGTGCACATTGCCAGATCATGTTGAGCTTGAAGAAGAACTTCTGTACTTTGAGGGTGGCAGAGCACTGGAATGGACTGACCAGAGAGGTGATGGAGTCTCCGACTCTGGAGACATTCAAAACCCATCTGGACACCATCCTGTGCAACCTGCTGTAGGTGACCCTGCTCTGGCAGGGGGGTTGGACCAGATGATCTCCAGGGGTCCCTTCCAACCCCTAACACTCTTGTGATTCTCATCCACCAACACCCCCAAGTCCCTCTCCTCAGGGCTGCTCTTGATCCATTCTCTGCCCAGCCTGTATTTGTGCATGGGATTGCCCCGACCCATGTGCAGGACATTGCACTTGCCCTTGTTGAACTTCATGAGGTTTGCATGGGCCCACCTCACAAGGGTTCCCCGAGGAACACCACTCACCACAGGTCTCCACTTGAACATCATCAAGCTGTTAAATGCACCTCTTCGAGTGCAACTGTCCAGCCAGTTCCTTATCCACCAAGTGGTCCACTGGTCAAATCCAATTTAGAGACCAGGATGTAAGTATTCATCTTTTCTCCTGCAGTCGCACTGAACCTGAATAATCATTAGATTGCAAAACCTGTACATATCCTACACCCGGTCCAATGTAAGAGCAACAAAATGACTAGCATCTACTTCAGATTCTGCAACAAGTTCTATCATCTTTTGTATTTTCCACATCAATTATGTTTTTCTGAAAAATAACCTATTCCTGTCAGCACAATGGAATACACAATATTACAGTTAGATTTCTTTCATAACACCATAGAGAAACCGGGCCTTAAAATGAGCAGAATAAGAATGTTGGTGAAAACATTGAGGTGAGGACGGTGACTGAACCCAGCTGGTTCAAAGGAAGTTGCTCAGAGCATGATAAGCAGGACAAAAAAACAGCTGTAGAATATTTTCTGTTAAACCCCATCATACAGCCCCTCCAAAAGAGGGCTTGATAACATTGCTGGGTTTTTTTGACCAGGGCTTTAGTGTCCGAGTGGTAGATTGTTATTAAGGAAGTATAAACTGCAGAGTAAGATACAGTTATAATAAGTAAAGCAAATATGCTAAGTTTAAGAAACACACTTTGTGACTACAGGGAAACTACTTACAGCATGAAGTTACAAACCCATATTTATATGACCTACATTTTAGTCCTACAGAATAACACTGTTCATGCGTGTTAAGTTTTCGCAAGACTGAACAGGTAAACCTAAACCCAACAAAACCACTTCACACTAGTGAATACAGCCTCCAGTACTGCATATGAGTCCTTCATATGTTAAACAAAGAGAATCTAAGTGCTTGTAGCTCCCCCCAAAATAATGCACTAATTTGTTGTTTTGGAGACCTAACTTCCAAGTTTGACTTCCAAGATAGCTTTCTACAGAGCAGGCACAGGGAAAAAGCAAATTACAGGGATTTGGCAGTGCACAATGCAAGCTGGGTATTTGGTAGCTGTGAATTACCTGCAGGATGCTGTCATCAACATGCTTGAAAATTTCCATGCATCCTTCAGGTGCACATCGCTGTATCTCTGGATTTCTCTATTTTTTCCCTGTTAATGTATTCTGAACTGAAGCTTTAAATAGCCTGCTTGATCTCAGGGATTCACCATCATTATAGAATATGCAGCGAGGGGAGTTACTTTAGTAGTTTTTAGAAGAAAATAAGAATTTTTTTTCCAGAAAATTCCAAAATACACTACAGTCCTATAAACGACACATTCAGAGTCTGAAGTACATATTTGCTAATACTTCTAAAAATAGCTGAAATACCCAGGCACAAATAAGCCTGTAGACCATTTCCCACTGTGTTGCACTCTTGCACATGTAAAACAAAATTGAAGATCTGGCTCTACGGAAGTTGACAAAAAATACTAAAAAAAAAGAGAGTCAAAAAGGGTCTGTAGAGATGTTCAAGGCTGTCCAAACTGCAGTTCTCTGCAGTCAGAAGTCGTCCACAACTGTTAGACGCTCTACTGGTCTGATATTATCTTCACTTTGGAATTAATTTTCCCCTTACATCTGTGGTGAAAGGTGAGAGGAGCAAAAGAGAGCAGGGGTTTCTTCCAGTTGCACTGAGTTTGCTCACAGAGCAATGCAACGACCATGTTGTGACTCGCACCTCCACCTCCACATTAGGCATGGAAGAAGCTCACCCCTCTGTGGGGACAAGAGCCACACCACCAGCTGCATCCATGAGGTGGAAGACATGAACACCTGTGTGCCCTTTAGGGAAGCAGAGGACCAGGTCAGGAGCTTCACCTCCAGTTCAAGCTGCTGGCAATGAGAGAAGATCCCTGTCTGATATAGACACTGCGTGCAGCAGTTGTCTGCAGCTCCAGCTCTGCCTTTGGTATGGAAGGCGACAAAGTAATTCTGCCTAGAAGATCAGCAGCTAACTGCTAATTTTAAAAACACAGTAAAGGCTTTGCAGATGTGTCACTTCAGGGATGTTCAGCATTTCAGATTTTAGTCTGAAATGGGATTTCAGATTGTAGTCTGCCCGACAACGCTTACTCTAAACAGATTTTTAAATGTATTCATATAATGATATGGGATTCTGGAGGGTGACAGTCAAAATGATCACTCTGACCTCTGAAGATAAACCCAAAAGCCAGGTTACTCAGAGGACAGTACAGAAACCACCCACACCTGAGCACATTTACAAGAAGGGCGCTGCTGGGGCAGATACTCCCAAGGCTGCGTTTGGCTGGTCTCATGGTTTAAAGTCTCTCTGCAGGCCCTAGCAGAAGGAACACAGCAGCCAAGGACGATGCATCCTGCTGACTACCACGGAGGGAGGAGGGAATGGGATTTTTGCCACCATGCTCTGTCTTGCTTGTCAAAACAGCTTTGTTTGAAAGCTGCATAACGGAGTACGCCAGCACAGACCCAGGAGCAGAGCCATGCAATTGCTGTGGCAGAACGAGAAGGGGAAATAAAAATAATGTAATACATGCAATAAACAGTGGGTAGTTTGTTAAACAATTAGCAAAAATTATTTCAAGACTTTTGTATTTTTATAATCTATACAATTAAAACCCCAAGAGTTTTACAGGTAGTTTGGATCATACAGCAATGATAAACTATTCAGAGCCTTCTCAGTGAAGTGTTTACCTCGGTGAAAAAATTTGGTATCCAAAGAAACATTTTTCAGAAGGAAACTCTAATATATGCCTCAACAATTGATACAAGATTTGATTAAAATGACTGCCTGCCTGGCAAAAAAAGACACATTAGAAGAAAACCTTATCTCCAGAACTTATCATGCGGTTTACAGGAGGCAATATCTTGTTCATAATAGCCTCGAGTGCGGTTCTAAAAGCAGAATAAAGAATATTTGAAACATTCAGGAAGTTCCAGCAAATACAACAATGAATACAAACAACCAAAGCAGTCTGCACCGAATCTACCCTGACCCAGTGGCACAGGGTCTTACAGCAAGAGAGATTATTCCACAGAAACAATATAAAACATTGGCAGAGAGCTGAGAATAAGATGTTCAGAATAAAGATACCAGAAAGAACGAGATGAGTGTTTCTTTTGATGATGAAGATGTTAACTAGAAATGTGAACTCAAACATTTAGAGGCAGATACAAATCATCTCATCTGCCTATCCTGCAAGCAATGGCCAGCATTTAGCAGGGAATAGACGTGTTACAAGCAGTCATATGGAAAGACTGTACACTCTACAGAATCCACATCCTTACATATCTGGATGTAATTCCTCCAACTCTGAAGGAAAGGACAGTATCTGCACTTCCAATTTGTCATACCACCTTCTGCTCCCAGAGGGGAGGACCCTCTCCCTCTCTATCCCCCCACCAGTTGCCACCCACCAGCTCCTCCCTCCTCTTCACTAGGCTCCTGTACCAACACTGCTGTTCTAACCACTCTGCCATGTCACCTATCCTGCTCCCACAGGCTCCACCTCCGCAGACATCGCAATCCCTGTCCATACTGCTGCAGGCTTTAGCAGGCTGCTTCTGGACTAAATTCCAAATTGTATCTGCAAAGCAAATCACCTCTGGAATCTCTCCTGATCACAAAGCCTACTTGCCCGATCCCAGCCAGAGGTGTCAGAAGCTAGTACAAGCAGACAACACATACTCACTTCTAAATCAATCAGAAGAGTCACAAGGTTAATGCGCTATCTCTCCTAATTTACATTGTCAAATGCACCTCATGATACTGGGAGTTAACACAAAATGTCTAAATTCAAAGGGCTCCCACTTGGAAAATAAATACTGCATGGGCTCTTGCACTTTCTCAAATTTTTCTGCTGCTCTGGATTACTGATGTTTGTCTACATTAACTATGAGCTTTCAATGTCATTTCTCAGTACATTTTGCAAACGTCTTTCCAGAGGTATCCCATCAACCCCCTACGGCTCTGCTGGATCACCGTCTGCCCACAGTTCTCTTACCCAGCCTTCGGTGTTGCTTGGTTGGTGCCATGGATTGGTCCAATTTTACAAGCCTGTCCTTTCCGCACTGAGAGAAGAAATACTTCATTTTCTCACCCTTCCCAGAAGAACTGAAATGGCTGTGCTAACACAAAGATCATGCAGTGATGCCTCCTCCACTTCCCAATTACAAACAGATATCTCCCCATTTCATTTTACAAGCTCATCTACACATGTAGTGCATGAAAGGAAAAACGAAGCACTTCTGTATTAGCTGAAGGACGCAGCAAAATTACAAGATTTCCAAAGTAGCCTGGGCCACTGGTATCACCTGCACAGCATGAAGTCTCACGTTCCTAAAAGATGAATTTACACTGTGTTTGCTAGGCTGAGAGCAAATGTGCTCTGCCCACACATCAGTTCAAAGTCATCATGCACTTGAGGCCAACTGAAAGTTGTACAGGTTCTCTAAGGCAGGAGCCATAAGCAGTTCCATCGAAAGAGATCCTGACAACTAGCTGAAGCTTAGCACAGCGCTGAAGTGGCTTCCCTTTGGCAGCAAAATCCAAAATAGTCAAGCTCCAAGTCTCACAGCATGCCTAAACTGGACAGAAGTGTGATGCATAGACTTATTGCAGGTTCTTTCAACAGATTAATTTCCGGCACACAGCATGGGCAATCCCCAGCTCCTCAATATTCTTCTGCTAGAAGATCAAAGGAAAAAGAGATGAACTTAGCACAGAGGTGGTCATCCTTCACTACTTTTGCATCTTTAAGTGCAGCTCAGCTACTGCTACAATTATTTGTAAATCTAATGTGTGACTGAATTTTACACTGTGAAGTCTATCAAATAAGGACACCATACTTTTATAACATACTATTTATATGCAAATTTTATGTACTTTTTTGCATACTAATTGAAAGTGGGAAAATTAAAATTCCCTACCCTTCTCACCTTCACATGTTCATTTCTGCTTATTTGAAGGTTTGGATGGTAGATACTTTTAAAAGACGACTTCTGTTCTCAACTCTGCTTGCAGAAACGGTACCTGCTTTTCACCTTACCATGGTACTTTATCCTGATATCAAACTTCCTTCCCTACATACAGAGACAAGTTTCAATTTCTTCTCCCTCATGCCAGTATACTCCAGACCAACGTGGCTGAACATAAAAGCCACAGGCATCACAGGACCAATATTTCTACTAAGCATTCAGTGGTCTTCAGTATAACAGTCGCGATGACGGCAGCGTCAATCAGCATCCCTACCAATGCAGCCAGAAAAATCAGCCAAATGAAAACAAAATTCCTGGTGGAATCACTAAAGCACATTCGCAGGGAAACAGTTTGTTTAAATTAATGCTATATTAGAAGAAATAAATCTCAGGAAAATCTAAATCCTGTAATAGACTTAGGATTCTCAGCTGGCAAAAGCACAAGGTAATGGCTCTTGGCAACATATCCAGGGAGCACAACCAACTCTGTGGCGGTGCAGGAATATCAGTCTCTATAAAAAACTAACAAAATTTGTGCAATTCCTCTCTTTAAAGATGTATGTATACAGTATTTCAGCTGGCTTTTACCTGAGATACAGTATGCTCTTAGTCAGAAAAACATGCAGGAAATTAGGAAATCCCAAAGCTGTTGAAGTACAGCTAGACATACAACAGAAGTCCATTTCTGCCTCTGAGCTAACCATCTGTCAGAACAGCCTTTTAGAGTTCTGCTTTAATATTTTAGTACCTAACCTCAGCTATTCTAGGTCTTTAGAAACTTCATCCCACTCTCCATCATTACAAACCACTTCATACACTTCTAAATATATTAATAAACCTGTTCTCATCCAGACTAGGCCACATTAGACATATTTTCTATATGCTAACAAATCATTTAGATTAGATTATAAATAATAAAGGGATTTTTTAAAGTAAAAAAGCCCCAACACTTCCCCCCGCCCGCCGCTGAACACTTGTGAGCTGTACCATAGTTCTAAATGTGACTCAATGCTATACGAAGAACAATGGTGACAAACTGTATAAAACAGCGGCAGTGATCGATGGTACTTTACACAATATCTGCTTTTCAGTAGCAGCATTCTAAGAGTGAAAACTGCTTGCACAGTACCAAGCCTTGTACCAGTTCGTGGGAGTTACTGCTATTAAAAAAAGAAGAAAGAAAGAAAAAAAAAAAGAATTCACAAACTTTATTTTGCTATTTGAGTATATATAAAGTCTTTATGTGACGAAGAAAACACACTCAGCAAAAAGAACTATTAGTTCCGAAGAGTAAAACAATAGCATGATCGAGCTACACATGATCTGAAATATTTTAACAGGCAAGAAATGCTATAAACACATTCTTCCAAGTGTAATTTGGGTAAGTTCCCCTCAATTTATCTAGCAAGTACGAGACAGAGTGAAACTTGTAGAATATATAATTTGTGAAGAGCCTGGGAGCAATTCAATAGGTTACACCAGAAGGTATCACAGGGCAGCACTTGTATGCGAAAGACACACACGCCACACATTCCTGGTTACCCTAATTGAAGATGCATCCCCAGGAACCCAGGAGACACCATGCCTGGCTTCTGCGGGCAGAGATTGCTCCACTTACACCCCAGACCAGCAGAAGTCATGTCGCAGCCCTCAGCGCCGCGCTCATCCCAGCCAACAAACCTGGCTGGCACCTGGAGCGGGCTCCGTGTTGCGCTCACCTGGGACACGCAGCCTCCAGCTGGCTGTTCCACAGGCGCAGCAGACCCCTGCCCGCCTGCAAAACGCTGAGCAATTAATAGTTCTAAACGATGCTCCATTTGCGCTCGCAAGACAAGAAACGCACACGTGTGCGTGCCCGTGTGTGCAGGGGCACTATGTGCAAGCCACCCTGCGTTTCTGAAATAAACAAAAACAACAGCTCTGCCTTGATTTTCTCAGCAGGAAGTTTCTGTTTCTCTACCTCCTAGGAACCTGTGCAGACAACTCACGAAAGGCAAAAAATGCTCTGTAGACAGAAAATAGCTGTGTTAGTCTTATCTCTGAAAATAAAAGGTCATTTATTTCCCCAGGTAAATGCTTTCAGAATATTTCTGTAACCACAAATTGAGACTGTTTGGCAAAAATAAGTCTTTCCTGTTCATCACAGTCTGTGCTATCCCAAAAAGTTATTTAGCATCCTTTGGAAATATGTAAATAACGCAATCTATCTATAAAACCGTTGTAGTTTGGTTCAGTTCCCAATCTGGCATGTAGTCCACCATAGTGAACCATGGGCTTTGGTTATCCTGAGAAACCAGGATAAACAGGGAAGCCTGCCAAGGGGGTGCCACAGACTGTAGAAGCCCAATGTGCTGCAGGAGGTAGCAGGAAAATTGCCCATGTACCCCCAGATTTGTGTTCATGGCTTAATGAGGGTCTCAGTTTTTTTCCCCCCACTGAAAGCCTGAATTACTGGAATCAGGAGAGAATGACATAATAAGAGGCCATTAAAAAATAAACGTAAAAAGGAAAAAAGCTAACTCCATCTCCAGTAACTGCGAGGAATGGCTTGAAAAGCCCCGTCTTGAGGTTGCCAGAGCCCCGAGTGCACCAGCAGACTCTGCAGCACCTTCCCTGCCACATGTCTGGGAGTTCACCTGCCCGCGTTGTTCAAGGCCAGCTCTGCTACCGGGCGGCTGTAACCAGGCTCCGACTGCCGGGAAACAGCTCCGTTGTGAGAAAGGGCTGCAAGAAGCCTCCCCGGTGGTTGGTCTGCAATTGCGGTTCAGCCATGGCCCTCGGCCAGGCCTGGCCTGCCAACGTTGCCCTTGCCAGGTCTCACATCTTGCCGAGGTGGCACCTGCCCCACCACTGCCAACTTGCCTGGTGGTCACCAGGTGGCACCCGACCCTGATGGCCGTCCCAGGTCCCGCTCTGCTCTGCTTCTTCGGGTACCTGACGTGCCCACCCTGCCTGCCCTGCTGTCACCATGAGTCCCCACTCGCCTCCGCGTTGGGCAGGCTCCCTGCCTGCTGCTCCCTGGCAGCCCGAAAGCATCAAAACACAAAAAGCAAACGCATTTAATTTTGAGTCCTCGTTTATTATCTTTGGTCTTCAAAAAAAACTGAAAGCTAATCCATGCTCAATCTGATGCGCGTAAGAAAAACAGAGGGTTCCACCTCGTTTCCATCTGCAATGTCAATTTACAGAATCGCCTCCAGTACACACTGAATTATCCTAACTACCTAAATAAAATGAGGCACTTAGAGGAGGGGTTGAACCTCAAGGATATCCCCTTTCCAGCAGCAGCAAAGCCCACTGGGGATAGTATTGCCTGAGAAATGAAAGCAATCCCATACTGATTAACAAACCAAGATACATTTTATAAAAAAAGAAAATAAGTGGTTCATAATTAGGACAAAAACTTGCACTTGCAAAAGCCTCCAGCTCTGACAACTTGCCTTTCAGAGTGTCATAAAGATGCGTTTACTGAAACAAATCCCCTCCTCCTGACAATTCTCTCTGTGACATTAAATAAGACTGGTCTATGAAGCAACAAAGAAACTAGGAGAGACCTAATATTTGGAATAGAAGAACATCCACCCCATTTCTGAATTCCCAATTTTCTATTCTGAAAAGGAAAACATTTTCCATAAATGGAAATAAATTAAGGCCCATATTTTTTGCAGGTGGCTGACAAACTCGGTTGAAATCAGCAACTGTCAAATTATCCTACAATTCTACTGATGGTACAAGCAGCACGTTGCACTCCATACAAAAATAAGGAAAAAGATATAGAATAACTGCATTTGAAGCTGTACCATACCATTATCTGGGCATTTATTCTTTTTCATACTAATCTAATTTATGATTTGCTACAGTTTGACTAGATGATTGCAAGTTGAAATCATGCCAGTCACATCTTTTTTCATTGCCAGGTCTGCCACACCTAATAAAACACTTCAAGCTTCCTGAGTACAGTAAAGAGAACTGAAAGAGTAGTTCACATTTCACAGAATACTTTAGGTTGGAAGGGACCATTAAAGGTCATCTACTCTAACGCCCCCTGCAATAAGCAGGGACATTTTCGACGAGATCAGGTTGCTCAGAGCCCCGTCCAGCCTGACCTTGAATGGTTCCAGGGATGGGGAGCCAGTTACGAGCCAGTTACGCTCACATGAGTGGCAGTATGTATGACATCCAGCCCAGTTCACAGGCACTTTAACATAACTAGAGAGATATACAGCACTGTATATTAAAGATGTATCTTGGATATAATCACAAATCTCAACTCTGTTGAGCCATGAAAAAGACATTTTTATCTGTACAGCTTTAAGTCAGCATAAACTCACAGACAACCACAACCTATTTTAGGTAACAAAACTACTAAGTTTTGAAAGCAGAAGCCTTTTGCCAGTGCTATCCTGCATATATACGTACACAAATTTGTTGTAATTAGTAAATGCCAGCCTACCTGCTGCCTGAATAAAGGCAATTCCCTTAATAAACATAAACCCTAAGCAAATTGATAAATGTCAGCAAAAAGCAAGGGTGGACGTACTCTAAGACAGGCACCACATCTGAGGAGCACACCAGGTTACCTTCTGCTAGTGAAGCTTCTCCTGGTGGCCACACACAGCTTCTCTAGCAGCATCTACACAAACATGAGCATTAATAACTCAGAAGTACCAGCAGCATTAAGCCTGCATCAGGGTTAGCTAACTAGTGCAAATATGCCTTGAACGGTAGTCAGAAAAAGAATCAAAATAAAAAAAAGAAATAAATTTAAAAGGGTTAGCGATTGTAAGAAGGAAATTTATTCAAAGACACCATCTTTTCATGCTTTGTAACACCAACTGAAATTGAGCAGGAGGCTCTGCTTCTGAAAAACATAATGAATACCATTGCACTTGAATGCTGACTGGAGAGATGCCAGTGATGCCAACGATACCAGAGAAACAGCTACAGCAATGTCTTTTCCTCCTCTACAGAAAGACTGTTTGCCTTACACGATCTGTAAAAAAGTCTTAAAACAATGACTGAGTGAAACTTTTTTACCTCTGACCAAGCATACATATCAGGGGCTATGTGCTTCATCTCCCTTACAGGATTTACAGAGTTATCATGATTCAGAACTAAGCTGATCCATGCTTGGAAACATCCATCGCATTGCCTAAGCATTCCTTAGTCTTCCCTGCATCTGTTTTACACAAACTGAAAACTCATCAAGACTAGTAATCACTGCAAATCTCTAAAGAATTAGGAGGCAGCCTTAGCCATACTCCCAATGGCCTGACTGTCGAGAAACAGTCTGTCCCTTTTTGTTTGTTCATCCTGGATGTGCTACAGCCCGCACATTACGGTGTATTTGACGTGGGAACATGGATACAGATGCGTGGAAGGGGGGGACCAAAGGGTCCACGTTCACAAAAATATAGGGAGAAGCCAGGACCCAGCCCCGAGAGACATAGAAAATGCTCCTGGGATCCTGCAATTTAGAGGGATTCTTTGTATCTTGTTATTCCTCAACTTTAAAAGAAGGGAGAAACACTTCTTTGTTTTTAATGGTGCCCATATAAAACAAATCATTCACTGGGAAAGAATTTCAAAGTACAGAAATAAATCTTTAGATTCCAGGATCAGTTATGTGCTTGATCAGCCAACTTTTCTATCCCACTTAAGATGTGAACACTCCAGTATTGTATCTGTTCGAAACAGAGCAACAAGTCAAGTACTCAAAGCTTTCCACCCATGATCATGCCCAGTGTGAGACACATGCCATGAATTTCAGAACAAGATCCAGCTGCAAAAGAAGGAAACATCCTGCTCCCCTACCAGGAGAAACGTACACTCCACACCTGCACAATTCTTTTGCTTCCCTTCTGTTCCCACCCCACACGGGTATAACAAATAAAATGAACTGCTATGTGTCGCCTTTCAACATACAATGGAATACGTTCACTCAGAGCAATTTAAAAGTGAGTGGTCTCCAAAAGTGAAATTAAGTATTTTTATTGTGTGATTACTGCCTTAAAACGCCTCCCTCCTTGGAGAGGGTTTTGTATGACTCTGTATCAAATTGCTGTTTAAGGCTAACATCGACACTTGTTAGCAAGCCAACTTTCAGCCTTGTCACTGGTAGGGCCAGGTTGTTCTGGCAGTAAAGCCTAATGGAAATTAAAAGCAAACAAGCCAAATGTGTACCCACTCTACCCTGAAAATAAGCTTTGTTTGAAATGGGTTGTATGGATGAGCTGGCACTAAAGCAGCGGCTGTCAAGTTCTAAACAGATTACCATGTGCTCACCCCGCCCCCCCCCCAAAAAAAAGAAAAAAAAAGTAGTAGTAGTAGCAAAAGATCAAATTAGTGCTTAGTCAAATGAAACTGGATGTTTCAGACAGCTGCTCTTTAAGAGTATGCGTCCATTCAGCCATCTCACTTGGCTGTCCCCAGTATTGTTCCTACCAAATACACACAGCTAGGTGCACTACTACCAGCAAAACTGGAAAAGTTTAGTGGTGTCAGTATTTCACCAGTCGGGTTAGGGCTCATATGCAGTCTGGCATCAGTTATTTTGACTGCCAACTCTTCCAAAAAACCCCACACTGTACAAAGTCCCAGATGTCAACAGTTATCTTACATCTCCGAGTTCCCAGAATTGACATAGTGTTCATTACTAACGCTTGCATGGTCCAGATTTTTCTAGTCCTTCCCTTCCACTTACAATTTCCTTCTTCGAGACAGAGCAGTGAATGTGAAAACACTTAAGGATATTCTGCAGAGCTCACCTCTGTGCTTAGTGTTTTTTGTTATTTACAACACACACAGGTTATGATCTTTCTGGTACTTTTTCCAGACTATTAAAAAAATTCCCTTCAGGTATTTCAGAAAGTCCACCCACAATATGGAAATTACCCGCTTAACAATTTTACATCTGCCTTTTATTTTGTACCAGTTTCAGATCCTAACAATAGGGTAACAGGCTATCAATTTATCATGCATTTTCATCTGTGGGTTGTTTTTTTTTTTTAATTTTAAACCTGAAGACAGATACTAGCCCACACGGCTCAAAATAATTAAGAAAAAGGAAAAAAGGTCAGTAGTAGAGTCAGACACTAAAACTACTTGTCTGTGTACTAAAAAAAACCTCACAGCAGGACACTAAGGAAACTGGCTGTGCTAAATACCCTCCGCAAGACAAAACATAACCAGAACTTTCCCACCTCCCCATTCTGCCTTGAGACCATAGTTACGTAGCATTTTGTGGCTACCTAAATTACCACTTGCTTTTGGACTCATTATTGGATATGTTGTGCTCCATCAGGAGAAAATAAGATTGAGAAGAGAGAAACGCATGCAGCTTTTACTCAGCAAGGATCATAAAGCACAGCTTGTAGTAGGTTCTTCAGCATATCATTAATAACCCTGGTAACAGTGGTGCAAAACTTATTTTACTGTCTCTAAAATGTCTCCAAGTGATAACCTTAAAATTCAGTGGCCAAGGCACCTACATAGGCCTATAAGTTGAATAAAATTGACGGAAAGAAAAGAACCTATGACAATGTATAAAGAATATAAAATCAGATACCAAATTTATATGCCTCCATTTCCAGCCTCTGGCACTCCAACAATGCAAAAATCTAACTGTCTGTTTCCTGACTACAAGCAGCTCAAAGCCAACCATCAGTCTGTTCTACTGGAATGGGCTGGAAGAAGGGCAATGTTACCAGATTATCCTACAGCATTGATAGTAAAGTCTGTCTGAAAGGTCCCTGTTAGAGATGGTTTTGTTAGTGATCTACTTTAAAGCTGGGCAGAGTAATCCAGCACAATAAAATAATGAATTCCGCAAGATGGTGCCTCAACTGAGAATATAGAGCACAATGGTGAAGGTAATTATTTGCATGGCAGTGAAAAGGAAAATCCAAGCATAAAAATATCTTGACTGCTTCTACATACTTTACATCATGCGCTTCTAATATAGAAACAGGTTTAGCCTTCATCTTTACCCACAAAAAACTACTAAGTTTCCACTGCAAGAGTCTCTGTTTTAATAAAACCTAGACTTCAATTTTAATTTTAAGCAAAATAAAACAACACAGGAAAATTACAGCAATTACTCTTCTAGAAAGAAAAGTTTAAGCTTTACGCAGTTGAACAAAGTTCTTGTTAAATCAACTGGCTCATTAGAGTGCAGACTACAAATGTCTCAGTCTACCCAGAGCCCAATTTCAGGCAAAGGAAGCTGCAAGCACACGTCAGCCTGATTTGGCTGGATTTAAGAGCACTGAGGGATTCTGAAGCAGAGCAGGACATAATACAGATTACATGCACATAACAGCTGGTATTGGCTTTTTCTGAACTAGGAAGAGCAAAAGGAGTGGTGACAAACAAGATGTTTTAAAGCTACTATCAGAGCAAAAAACTCTCTCGCAGTAGTAGCATCAGCAGGAAGAGCTAGTGAGGACAGATTCCAGACACAGTAACAGGTTGTATCTGAAATCTAGCACTGAGTGCGAAATTCAATCCTTTTCCTGAAAAGTACAGACAAATCTAAAGTATAGACAAATAGTATAAATACAAATATATGTTTTTTGGTTCAAAGACAGTAAGTTGGCAGCATCAATCTAGCAGGGAGAGAAGTGGGAGTGGGGGGGAGAAACCAGTAAAACTTCAACAGAAGTAATATCAAGTTGAGGTCCACTGGCTGAGAACTAGCAATTTTGCTTAAGATTATACCCTTTTTTGGAGATTTTAATGGGGCACAGGCACTGCACCAGCAAAAAATATAAACACCTTATTTTAATTTTAAATGCAATTTACAATCTTCTGTTCTTTTTCTAGAATGAAAAGATTAGGCAATATGAACATCTGAAAGAACACAAAATATATATGTGTTTGTATTTATCCTACTGCTGTCTTAACTGTGCAACACTTGTGTGGCATACAGATACATTTGTATATACACAACAGAAGAAAATATTGGCATAGTTACTAGTTTTCAGATTCAAATTAAGGAATTCCAAAACTAAACTGATTTACTTAACATTTTTAAAAGTTTAAGGTTAGCCCATTCCTTTGCCTTTCAAATACATACATTCAGCGACTGTACATTAGTCAAATGGTCTAGTACATGTTTAGGAGATTGATGGCAAGCCAGTACTGCTTTCTTGAAGCTTTAGCTTTAAAGGGATGCCATGCGTTCACTAAAACCATTTCATAAAATTTCTGTTAGTAACCATAAAACCAAAATAACTTAGTTCATTTTATTAGTAGTGACTGCAGTGGTTCAATCAGAGTGAGTTAAGATCTGTGCACTGCAACATACAAGGGATTTGTGGTTTATGAAATGTACTAGCTGCAAATACTTCAGTGGCATTTTTACAGCAGAAGTGCCTTTTTTCCCCACTGGCATAATTTTACTTAAAAATTGCTGCAATCTAAGCAGCTACAAATACACATATGCGTCCACACCCATCTAATAAGCAGATTAGGGACAGAAGGCCAGATTCCAGTTTAAATTCCTATTATTTGTAAAACGAGTGAACCATTCAGTGTTGATAGTATTTTAAGTTCTGGAAAGCGTGACCAACTTGTAACAGAATTTACCTAGAGTTGTATTTATAATTTATTTGGCTATTTGGAAAGATAGGACACTACACTGTACTGATTCTGACTCTGTGTATCTTAGGCCCAAAAATCTGGTTAAAGACTCACTGACTACAAGGAGTCATATCAGAAAAGCGTATAATTTGTCAGAAGAAACTTTTCAGAGACACTTTCTTTTTCAAGGACGTCCTGTTGCAGATGTCTCAAGTCTTGACTCGAATTTGTTATTACAGCAGAACGGCTGCAACAGCCCCGAGCAGTGTTATTAAGCCAGGTCATCTCACCAGTAATCACCTGTGAAAGCCTAGAATATTCACTGGCACGCAGCTTGCAGCATCTTGCATACAGCATATATCCTGTCAGCTTATTATAAATAAGCAAGGGCATTTGTCTTTTTAAAAATCAAAAGAGAAAAATCAAATAAGTTTAAAACTGACCCTTAACATATGGACTTCCCCGCCCACCCCTTCCTCTTTTTCCAGCGTTCAGGGGTGCAAGAAGAGAGGTGGACTGGCTAATACTGTGTAGTATGGTTGTAGTAACATCCAGGATAATAATTAAGAAGCTGGCCGGGAGGAGAATATGAAGTGTTTGTGGGTAGAGTAGCTGCTAAAAAGCAGCTGAGGTAGATTTGATCCCTGGCAGTAAAGGAAGACCATGAAGAGGGGAAGAGAGTAATGAAGAAACAGAAGGAACCAGCCAGACGGAAGGATGTAAATGCAGCTAAAGAAGGTCTGGCAGAAAGAAATGGATCAGTAGGTGAGAAGAAAATATGGGAAGGAAAGCACAGAGAAAAGACCAGCGGCAAGCAAAAGCAGAGCGCAGTCACACACTGGGAATAAACTGCAGTAAACAGGAAGAACGGTAGGTTGGAGAAATGACCCGGAGCGTAAAAACAGCACGGTCAGTGGTACAGGTTCTGTTTACACCAGAAAGATTTAAAAACTGATTAATGCAAAGCAGGCAGGCCAGAAAAGGGATTGGAAGAAAACACGCACCAGGCAGGTGACATCTTTGCAAAAAATCTGTGGGTTAATAGGCAAAAAAAAAATCTCGAACACTTATTTACGCAGCAGCCTATTCCACTAATATCTGGAATTTGGCAACAGATTAGGTCCCACTCCTTGACTGCTGAAGTGGTTTAATTTGAGATCGGAACAACTAGGTAACATACAAACTCTGACTTTTCTCCTAGGAAAGAAATCATGGCAACCAGCAATCCTATTGTGCTTTGTTGTTGCATAATTGTTAAAGAAACGCTTTCCGACGCCCTGTGAGAGGGGGTACTATCTCGAAAGCTCAAAGGGATTGTTCATTTGATCACTAAGCACAGTGTTATTCTAACCACTCATGAAGGCAGAGAATGCCTCTATTCTTATGTTCCCCTGAGAGTTGAGATCATCTGAGATATGTCGCCTATCACATATAAATAAAGGCTGAGGTAGAACTGCTGGCAGAACATTTTAAGTGAAGGATTTTCACAGACCTGGAACTCCTCTTCTGTGTTTTCGGATGACAGTTGAATTTGCTGACCATTAGGCTAATTTAGAAGGCAAAAGTGTACAAGCAAACCTTTACTTAAGGATTTCAAGCTTGAGAGCTTCTGTTTTGAACGGTGAAGCAATTAAGAACGACAAAATAGATACAGATGTGTTTCTAATCCCACATCCATCTCTCTCCCCAAAGCCACAGGCAGAAACCTGTAAGTGCATTTGATTCAGGGATCTTAGTACAAGCAGATACTAACATGAGAGAAACAAAAAAAACCCAAACCATTCCAAAACACAAGGAAAACCCCTACCCTGAAACCTCACACACTAGACTAAAAAGGTGCACACAAAGACAATGCCATTAGCAAAGAACACAGTTACTCTATTCTGTCCTCTCCTAAGAATATGTACAAGTTTTTATTTCTGACCTCTTAAAATTTGTTTTACAATATTCCATTCAAGTCACTCAGTCTTGTGATGCACTTAAATGATCCTTGAATTGTTTTGTTGAAAACGTTGTTTACCAGTAATCTCAAAAATGAAATGCCTAGCATCTTACCCATACTTATATTAATTAAAAAAACCCCAAACCACCTCTGAATCATGCCATTGTAGCACAAATAGCATACAGGCAAGAACTCAAAATAATACTACGTGCTAAAATCTACAGAAGACTGATGCGCTTTCCAACTTACGCTTGAGAGCCAAGGAAGTTGCCCAAGCATCTCCACTGTGTGCACGTTACTGTTCTCTGAATTAACACACAAACCAGCCTAGACCCCACTAGGAATTAAATAGATGCATCTACAGTGCACAAAAGGACATAAATATGCCTCATCAAATTCCTCCCCCTAATCTGACTCGTATCCCTCCCCCCAGGCCCTGAGGAAAACAGGGCTTACTAGGACAAATTCTTATTTTTGTGTATAAATATCATCGTTAAAATAAATGCACTATTGTAACCACAACATTTTAAGGAGTTCTGAGGGATTCTAAAAACCTACACTTCATGCAAATAAACTGCAATTTCTGGAAAGATGTGACCCTGTTAGAAGTTCTACAACTAAGAGATGTTAGGATATTTCACTCAGATGAAAAATTCATTATTTTGCACAGATTTTGATTTTTTTTAATACTATAGGTCAAAAAAATTTATACCTTTCCAACATTCTGATCAAGACCCTCCAAATCAAACCTCTTTTTATTCTCTAATTAAAAAAGCAAATAAAACACCTAAATAAAACCATTAGAAAGGATAAAATATTTCTGTACTTCCTCCCTGAAATCTGTTTAGGAAAGCACCTAAATAAAACCATTAGAAGGATCAAATATTTCTATACTTCCTCCTTGAAATGTGTTAAAGGGGTTACATTTTTATTTAAATCAGCATATATGAATTATGAATCTGGGCCTTAAAATATAAGTCTTTATGTTGCAGTGCTGCATCAGAACTATGTCAACACAAGCAGACTAATACAAATGGTGGAGAAAATGTTCTAATTTTAAATAGTTCCCTATATCCAGCTAGTTTATATCCACCCTTTTTCCCTACTTCATTCCCAATAAAGAACACATTTATGATACCCTGAAAAACACAGAGAGCTGACTAGAAAAAGTCAGGCACTTGTATATGTCAGTTGTGATTTATTACAAAGTGGTCGGGAGTCACAATGACTAGCCAAAGCAGTGTGCGATTTTGAGTAACATGCTGATTTCAAGACATTCACTTCTGTTTTCTTGAGGGGACAGCTCTGCATGCTTTCTTTTTACCAGAATACTGAAAATAACTTGCAAGAACATTCAGACCCAGAAATCTCCTAATAGGTATCTTCACTTTAGGTGGTGCTAAAAAGGGTCTCTTTACAAGGGAACTAAGAAAATACATTAGAAAAGACCTCGTATTTTCACTGCAGGAGACATTTGCAATCACCACATATGTTAAACAAAAGAAAGTAGGTGGGGAAAAATGTAACTCAGAAACTATAAAGACATTTTTCATCCCTTGTAATTATTTAGAATTGAAAGAAAAATTACAAGCCAATATAAAAAGATTATTGATGAGAAGGGCTGGAGAGAGAAATAGCTTAAATGTTTGACTTCAGGGAGTCATCACAGGTATACCATTGCAGCTGTAACTGTCCAGAGCAGAACCAGCACGTAGAGAGGGTGCTAATGGAGCCCACATCAGAACAGAGTAATTGTGCTGTTGTGATTCTGCTACTGAGTTTTCCGAAGCAGAACAGAGTTTATCCTGAAACTTCAGTCTTCTGCAAAAAAAAAAAGAGGAATTTGATTCCTGCATTTCAGTTAGAGAACAACAAACTCCTTGGCTGCAAAAGTAGTTTGCGCAGCAGAGGAATCGCTTACTCTGAGAATCGGCACTTAGTCTTCAGGAATCAGCTGTAAGAGGTACAGAGCAACTTTCTTACGGTCTTCCCGTTATGTTCATAGGTCATTAGGCTTAGCGAGGTCGTAGTCCTTGATCAGGTGCTTCTGCAGCATGAATAACAGCTGAAATAATGCTAGAAATGAGTCTGCACTTGGATTATGGTACTTTAGTAATAGAAGAAAAAAAAAAAATCACATGCACCATGAAAATAATTAGAGCAGTTAAAAAGGAAAAAGAAAAATCCCAAGCATGCATGCATTTAGAATTCTCACCTCCTGGGCTTCTCACTTTCAGAAAATCCCATTAATTAGGTTCAATCCTACTGACAGCTCCAATCCATATCTTGAAAACAGACCACTAAATACAAATTACTACAATCAGGTGAGCACTGACTTTGAAATAGAAGCTAGATGTATTGTTGCTGGCATATGGAGACAGAGGTAACACCTCTCTGCTGGAGCCCAGGGGGATTTGTCACAGAGGAAAAAGTGGAAAACAGTTATTTTGCCCAATCTTCCGATTCTCACTTCAAGCCCAGATGCACCAAAGTATCTGTCAAAAGCTGGACAGTATTTCAAACTGTTAAAGCGTACTCCTAATTCTGCTGAAAGCTAGGGAAGTTCCTCCGTTTAGTTTCATTAACCATTGTTCCTTTGTAGGCTATGCAGTTCACGATGATGTTGGCCAGCCACTGATCCCTCACAGTAAGGGTGGAGTAATTTCGTGGAAAAGGGAAGCTTCCATTTTTTTTCAGGAGGTCTTGATAGTTTGAGGGGTTTATTTCAGCATGGATCTTGAAACAAACTTGCTTTCACAGCTTCATATTGGAATTGTATATATTGAAACAGAGCAGTAAAATTATTCCAAGAAATTTTGGCAAATAAACTGAAATAAGTAAACTTTCAGAATTTACATCTAATGCTGAGTAGGGGATTCAGACTGAAATTATTCAGACTGTATAATTGGTATCCACACATCTTAAGTTTTCTATTTCATTCAATTTTTAATAGATTTCTGGCATTACATCTGGAACAAAAGGCTTTGCAAAAAATTCAGTCCACTCATAACAATAAGCATCAGATCTGCATTTAAAACTTAGCCCTCGGCAGTTCAAGAATAAAATTCTCTACTTCTCCCATTTGACCCTGGGCTGCAAAACGTCTACAGACAGAAACTCTAAGTGTCTTGCTGCCCCAGCAACATGCAGGATGCCTGATGAGAAAGAGGGCTTTGTCACGCCTGCTAGCTGAGCGGAGGACTTCACGTACCACAGACCTAAGATCTTCCTTGGTAGGAACTCAGGCATAACCACCACATAGCCCTGTTGAAATCAGTGGAGTTTCTGTGCTGAAAAAGCAGTAGGTCCTGCTTGGATAAATCAGGGCAAACAGGAAGTCCACTTATTTCAAGCAAGGAATAGTGTGCCAAATGTCAAGTATCTATTCTAGAAGCATCAATATTTTAATTTTTTCTCTACTGAGTTCAGTGAAACCGAGTCTATTTATGGTAACGTTGCATGGTGGCTTACTTAGGTGTCCAAAACCTACTCCTTTTGTTTCAAGAGCACATTCAATCACTTTTCCACAAGCAACCGTTAAAAAGAAAATCCTATTACAGATATTTCGGAACAGAAATGAGAACTCTTGTGAATGTCTTATCTGTAGCCAGTTCCTACTGAAGTCACTTGAAATAAACAGAGATTTATAAGTATTTTTGCAACAGCGTCCAACATGTTTTTGTTTAAACAACTGAGTTTAGTCTTTAAAATACTGATTTCTGCTGCAGTCCTCCTTGTCAGCATTACCAGGGACACTGTTGGTTTTCCATGGCTAATATCATGCACAGCAGAAAGTTTAAGATGCTAGAGAAAGAAGCCTCAAAAAGGGGGGGGAAAACCCCCAAACCACAATGGAGGACAGCTACTAAAAATCACTCAGACTAATCTAAAGGTCCTGTTTTGATGGAGATACTTTGTATCCAGTAGAAAAAATGGTTTCTGCTAATTAAGTGGGAATATTAAAAGGCTTAGAGAAAGCCAAGCTTTTCATTGGCAACAGGCGAGGGAAGCATAGGAAAGGCTCTGGAGAGGGAGCCTGCTCTGAACAGCACTGAAAATAAAGAACAGCATTATCATGGCTGTTCTTTGCTCCTCGCAAGGCTTGTAAGCGACTGCAGTCTTGTCGCCACCAGGATGTTTCTGTACAAGTACCAGTGTGTGCACACCAGTAAATACTAGTCCTTTTCACTTCTATTTTCCTCATCAAAAATAGATACCTCAGATGTGAATTTCTGCTCTGTGCTTCCTCGTCAGCACTTAAAGGGACACCGTCACACCCATAAAACTGAACTATTGCCTAAGTGCTGCCAAGCTATGTATTTGAAGGAGTTAAACCAAACCAGAGTCAGCCTTCTTGAAAAAAACGCTTAACAGAAAGCCATAGCTTCAAGTACGGGTTGGACGTGCTGCCTGACATCACACTGAGCCCTGGAGTTTCACAGAGCTCCAGGGTAGAGAGATGGGAGTGCCAAGGGGAAGTAGACAGATTGTGCCAAGTCCTGCAAATTTTCATTCACTCATTCAACAGCTCTGCATTCCTTCTTGTTTTCGCTCTCCACCACCATTAGATTCATTTTCAGTCTCGCAAACACAGTTGCAAATGTCATACCCGAGGCTGCGGCACAATTTAGATTAACTCAGCATAGAAATAGAAATATTTTGTCAGGGTCACCACCAAAACAGCTTTCTCTACTTCCGTAATTCTTTCCTGGTGGGCTTACTGCTGCTCGGCTCTCCCTTCCAGAACATACCAAGACTGAGGCTTTCACAGAAGAGCTGCTGCTGGACAAAAAGATGCAGCTACAACGCCTCTCTTGCCAGTCTTCCACACTCTTTGGGCAACGACTTGAACATAAGAAAATTCATAGCTCTTTTCATACTCCAGCCTGCCCCCTTAATGCTGGAAGGACAGGATGATGGATTTATGATTTTTAAGTCAACTCATTATCTTTATAGTTTTGCCAAAGTCAACAGAGCTAATTACAATATTGCCAATGAACAAGGCTTAAATGGGGGTGTGAGTGGTATGTACCACTAAGAAATTCATGGCAGAATTTCTTAGGCTCATCTGATCCTGCCAAGGAATTGAAATTTTACCTGATCGACAGCACACTGGATGGGAAACATTAACTTAATACTGACCTACTGTGTTTATGAGGGCAAGACTTTTACCTCTACAACTCCTTTTTCCCTCGGTTTCAGTCTACTGCATTCAGATAATAAAAAATCTGGGTTAAGATCTCTGTCTCATGACATGCACTGTGGGCAGCCTAATGGAGGCCAGTCACACACTGAGGGGTAATTATGGTGGGTAGACCATCAGCAAAGTGCCTCTTTTTAACCAAGGTAACTGACCACTGAAAGTCTGAGAAGAATCCATTGTTTTTACACAATTCTTGCAATGGGACAGTATTCTGGCTCAAATTGGGTATTATGGATTTGATCCAGGAATTACCCAATGAAATTCCATAATTCTTATTAGGCTGGAAGCCAAAGTAGGTGGCTTTCACTTTTTTTTTTTTTAAGACACAAAAGAATTATCAATCTCAGCTAGTGCTTCTGTATTCTCCTAATAGATCGTGCAAAAACTCCTTTTGGTTCTCTTCTAGCCATTGCATTAAGAAGTGAGTCACATAGTAATTAAACTTTAATGACAACATCTGTTTCAGCTAACACGACAGAAGAGCAGTTGGCCCATGGAGGATTATTCTGCTTCTTATTTCATTCAAACCAGAACTGAGCATTTATTTAGCCTCAACAAAAGTGGAAGTGGGACAACAGAAAATCCCAGCTACTTTCCCCAAAATAAAGATCTTTCTGAAGCACTTTTAACTCATTTCCAGATAAAATCCTGCCTTAACCAAATTGGATGGTACATAAGGATCAGAGAACACTAAGGACTCTGTTTCTGCTGTGCAAACAGAATACTCCCTTGGGCTGCAGCCTTGCTAACAGGACAAAGACAACAAAATACACTGGGAAAGAAGTAACTTGTTTTCATGGCTAGCTAATTAGCCAAAGGCCTCATATCACCACCCAGCAACATGTGACATTAAACCACCCTTAGCCATCCTCACTTTTACACTCAGCTACAATGTGTGCTCTGGTAACAATAGGATGGTAAATGCCTATTGTGCTTCCCCCCCATCTCGAGTACAGACTCACTCTTACTGAATAAACAAGGAGAAAAAAAACCAGCAGATCCTGCACATTGTATAGCAAGCATTAAAATAATGAATAAGTCATTTATTATACTGTTATTGTGATGATTAATTACAGAGAACGCAGCAGCTCACCAGCCCTGCACTGCTAAAAATACAGCAGGCATCACTGGCTCAGGTCCATGTCTATGCTAACGAATCTAGTAACAATTCCAGTCCCCGTGAAAGAAGAAAAACCCAAACCTCTGTTACACGTGTAGCTTGCATGGGGTACAGACAAGAAAAAAAAAGTGATACCAGATCAGGATTCTTAAAATACCTTTAAGTAATTGTGCGCTAGTTCTGTGGCAAACAGCAGTGCCATGCTAAAAGTAATCTTAAAGGTTTAGATGCTACCGTAGAGCAATACATTAATTATAATGACATATTAACTAGTTAGATGTCCAAAAGCTACTGTTACTGTTCAAAGCATTGGATGGCTGGCAGGGAAAAAAATAAGTTTTAATGCTATTGTTGAAATAAGAAAATCCATAAAAAAGAGCCATAACCAAACCATTCACATAATTAACATAAAAAAATTCAAATAGCCTGAAATAAACCCTAAAATAACAAAAAACCCACAACAATTGGCCAACTGCTACCTCTGAAATCCTGTGGGTCTTTTTCCACCACAGCAGCTCTCTAGTCTTTGGCTTCTCTTGTTCATATGTAAACTACACATAGTTTGCAAAAAGCATTTTACGATACACAAGAACTTGCAAGAACAGAGTTTCAGCCCTCTCCCTGGAGGGGTGGGGAGAAGCTTTAGGTGTGTATAAAAAACACACTAAAAAAGAGAAAGCTGTGAGCAGTGCGTCTGGGATCCAACAACTGCACAAAAGATGCCAAGCATTTTTTTATTAAACTGTAAATCTATTCTTTCCACCTCAGAAAGTTAATCCAGTCTTGCTGTTGTAATTTCCACAAACCAGTGGCCTCTGGGTAGAAGGAGACAGGCCAAGTCTTGCAAGAAACTGGGTAAAGGAAAGAAACTGTGAAGGAAAGTGGAAATAGGCAGACAGCTGGAACAACAGAATCATTATTTAGCTTATAATGAAAAACTACAGGAAACTAAATTCACTGATTTACCTCTCATGCAAGAGGGAATAACTGCACCATGGTAGTAACATTTATTTTAGGACAATTTGCTGTCTCACCAGATCGATTTTTTCATGTAAGCTTGCCATTATTTTGCATTAAAGTCAAAGCTTGTGTCCCACAATTGATTGTGTTCACAAAGAGAGAAGCTTCCCAGGAAGAAGGTCACTGAACTACAATAACCCTCAGCTTTTGGGAAGCTCCTGACATGACCGCAGCACCTCCTGATAAAGGCATTGTGCAGCCAGGAGCTGCTAAATGCCTTCCAGCTCCTCTTTTTGCTCTTTTTGTCCCTCCCCTTTTTTAAAGGAGAATCAAAAGGAGCAAAAAGGAAAAAAAAAAGCAAACAGAAAAGAGTGAAATCCATGCAGATATAACCCACAATTATACATATTCCCATCCTCTAAGTGTATTCTGTACAACCACCTGTTAATTTGTAAGAGAGAGACACTGCCTATTATTTTGGGAGAATGGGCTTTATATACCACCATTAAATACCCAGCTGAGCAAGAAACCTCCCAAAACTGGTATCCAATACACAGCATCTGAAAAATTCCTAGGTGTGGACCCAGTGGGACTGCAACAACTGCGGGACCCTTGTCCTACCATGTTAAGGGAGCCCAACAGTGACTGCGACTACATGTCTCAAAGCATTACAGATGGAAATCTCGTGAAGACGGAAGTTCTTCAACCTGCGCAGGGTTATACAAATATCCACAGGACATTCTGCGTAGGACACAGAAGCAGGCACCAGCATCAGCAATGAATCAGGGTCAGGCAGGGTCACCATGGGATTGTGCTGAAATGTATGATTTCCGGCTACAACCCTGAGCTTGGCATGCAAAACATACCTCAGGATGTACCCCGCACTGCCATCAGAAGTGGCAGAATGATGGATGGTGCTGTGTTCAGTGCCACTTTCCCACATTTGCCTTTTTTATACAAAGAAAACACATAAAAAACCTCACCAAACCCCAACAACAGCAACAAAACCCTTAAGAGCCCATAGTGCCACTCCAGCCACACAACAGGGATCACCAGAAAGCACTAAGACATGAAGAACCATGGCCACTTCCACAGATACAATTTTAGCACTGATCTACTCGACAGAAATGAAACTTTCCTGTTTGAGAAGATCACAATTTACTGTATCTTGAAAAGTTAGTACACTTCAACTTTTCATTGCTCTCAGAAAGGGGAATATGCTGTCAACATATCACGGTTCCCCCCTGGAGAATTTTTCCTTACTTGTAACTTTATGCTAGTTCAGCCCTGTGGAAAAAAGGTATCAATAAAAATCTGCATTTGTCCTTTTTCAAGTTAACGCAGTAAGGGATTGTGCCAAAGGAAGGTCCAATCCTCCCAGTCAGAATGACAGGCACTTTGGCACCCTGCTTTTGCCTCACAGTTGTAGAGTAGCGACAGATCTAATAAATTTCTGAAAAGTATGTCCGGAAGTAAGGTCAATTGTCACCTCCTAATCCATTTCTTTACATGCATAGCGCTTTACCTGGTAATTTTGTTCTCTTGCTTCGACTGGGATGTCATTCACGATCACTTTCTGACTACATACTGGTTGCAAAAGAGACCATGTTGGCTACGTGCAAGTTCAACAGAAGTGTGTAGCAAGCAAGACATTCTAGTTCCACATCACAGATGCATATTCAGTCTATATCAGACAACAGAACTCTGTTGGGTGTCACAAGAAAATCCTTTCAAAGGACAAACAAAATTAACTCTTGTTAACTCAGAATTTCATAGTTATAAATACCGTTACTGTACAGACTAGATTTCTTTTCTCTCCCATAACCTTACCCTTCTGCTCCATTTCTCCACTCTATCCTCTCTGTACAAACAGTTCATCACCTTTGAGAATCAGCTCTCAAACACAGGACTTACCTGCCTTGTTTGTTTCATAAAGCAGCTGGAACAACACAGCTCCATTGTTGATACTGATGTTTCAGCCATACCCCAGGATAAAAATAAATATTAAAGAGAAATGTAAAAAAACCCCTCCAGAGTGGTAATTCACAATTTCAACTTATATGAAAAGGAAGAAGAAAACTAAGCCATTCACGTTCACTCACAAGTGGTGCTCCACAGCAGTGGATCAATCTTTACTTGTATTCACAGAGAGTGCTATTTGATCTAGCAGACTTAAGAGAGATATCCACATCTGGTTTTTTAATCACCGCAACATTTTCATTCAATAGGATTGTGCTTGCCTCCAAAACTGTACCCAGCTGACAGGGACCGCAGAAACCACACTTATTCTGGAAGCAAGCATTTCCCCAAGAAATATTGCTGTATTCAAACCACACAGCTCCCCCTGACATCTTCTGCATAACAGTCTCTAGTAATTGCATCTATTCCATGCTGTCCGCGCCACAGAAGGTTCCTTGCTCCTGATGAACCGTGCTGCCACCTAGCCCAAGACAAAACTAACCTCGGGGAGGCGGGGAAGACAAGCAGAAAGCAAGAACGTTCTCTCTCTTTTGCTCAAGAGCCTTTGACCTGACAGTCCAGGCACCCTGGTGGCTGCCAGGGACTGGCAGTTGCTGCCACCGGGTGGCTCAGCGAAGAGGGACAGCCAGTGCTTTCAGGGGGACCCGACCCCCCTAAGCGCCGCACCAACACAGAAAAGGCAGGCAGCAGTCAAGGGCTGCTCCCCCTTTTCAGAAGGGGGCTCAGTGGCTTCATCAGGCAGGAACTGACTTCTCTGCCGCCTGTGCTAACCTTTCTGTAGCAGGTGGCACTGTCCAGGAAAAGCTGGGTAAAGTGATCTTTGTGAAAAATACAGAAATAAGGGAAGACGACAGCAATATATGTGAAAGAGAAAGGCTGTGTTGCACCCGATCAAAGAGACTGAAGGCTATTTAAAATTCTTCAGAAGATGAATTCTAGTCAAAGCTGAAGCTATAAATTAACCAACTCCTGGTGCATACTTGATGCTTGTTATAATTAACATCACTGGGGAGAAAGAAAGAAGAAAGAAATGAGGGACAGCTTGAAATAGATAAAGCCAGAGGGAGAATAACTGAGCAGGGTCTGTGATCTAATCATTTAAGTCACAGGACAACAAATAACTCACCTAGGGAAAACTGTTTCAAGGTTGTCATTTATCCCCTATGAGATGGATTTGAACACCTTAAGAAATTGCCCAGAACTACAGGGAAAGGCAGGTATATACAACAGCATCATTCTCAGAGACATAAAACTTGTATCTGCCAAAGTTTTCTCCCCGACTGTTATGGAGTCTCACACCAAAGCGGTTTCATTTGCACCTTCAGTCCACTTTGATTTCGTCACTTGAACAGGGTGAAAAAGACGATGGACTCCATTCGCACCATATTTCCTGGGGTTTTTTTTGCCATTTTGATCTAATCTTAAAACCAACAAACAGACCAGACTTCATTTGTAAAGCAGTGAAAGGGTTGATATAAGATGCTATAATCTGACTGGTTTTGAAGTCGGAAAGAAATTTTCCTCCTTGTGGTGCAAAGTTATCAAAGGTTGATCATTATCTTAGATAAGCAGTTCAGTTCACAGGTTTGGAACATGGAAATATTTACCAATTTGTTAGTAAATCATTAGCTTTAAAGAACATGTAGTACACTGCATATCGACCTTCTTAAATTAGTAAAAGAATCTGTAGTGGGGGTATAGATCACTGGATGGTGAGTTTAAGCCAATTAATAGTCAACTTCATGGTTTTTCATTCCCATTTTAAAGTTCACAGTCCTCATATGGATCACAAGCTTGACTAATTACTGGTTTAGTTCACTGGTACATGGGGCTAGTGATCAGAATAGAGAGAAGGTTTAAAAGCCCGAGATTTTACTGGTAGAAAGATGCAGGCAGATGTCTCCTTGCGTTGCTGTCTCCATCCTTCTCACAGAAAGAAAACCAGAGATCTGAATTGAGAAAGGACACCGTTTGAGACGCACATTACCCAGTGCTGTGGGGCTCTATAACTAGTAACACTGGATCTACTGCAAATGACTGGTGGAGCAGATGTAGAGGAAATGAGGTAATAGCCTCACCACTGAATTAATAAAGTTGAAACCTACTTCTTATTCACTTGTGGATTCTTTAGACACTAGCATTATATGATCGGTGTTGGAAACATTCATACCAGGAATTCAGGCTCATGTGCCAATCACACTACATTATCTCATTAAGGAAGGCTGATTTTAAACAAAACCAGTTTAAATGGTCACAAGAATTGTTTCCATACATACTAAGAAAGATTTAATTATTCATGCTCCATTCCTTTCGTACCTTGAAAGAAAAAAATTCTTACTGTATTAAAAAATATCTGACTCATCCGAAAGTCTTCAAGACAGTCAGCCGTACTAAAATCCACATGACTTCTGCAGATCTTGAGTTTCCACTTCACAACATAATACAGCTAAATACTACACTAACTGATAAACTTTCAGCTTCGCCCTCACCTCTCCTGCATTAATGTTAGACTACTGCTTTTTTATTGGAGTTCTACCAGTATAAATCAACATAAAGTTGGAATAATAAGATTTCCCTGGCTCTTTTCCAAATCTTAATGCAAAAGAAAAGGTCAAATGCTGCTTTCATATCAAATAATAAAACTACCAGCAAAAGCTATAAGGGGAGGGGATTCAGAGAAAACTATCAAAAGAAGCTCATCTAAAACCTTGGCCCCCAAGTATCCTCAAAGGTCATCCAGTCTATCCTTCTGCCACGACATGAACTATGTTACATCAGCTTAGACAGTTGGTCATCTAACCTGTTTTAAAGGATGAACCGCCACACTTTTCAAATGACGCATCCCAATGTTTTAGGATTCATTTTAGGATTCCCCTTCCCAACACTTAATCATAACTAACTTTCTGCAGTTTAAAGAATTCACTGCTTGTCCTATTCATCATGGGCAGAGAAAAGTTTATTTTCCCTCTTACTGCATATATCTTTAATTTTGTTGAAGACTTAGACTCCATCTTTCTTCTCTGTGGTAACCAACTGCAAATCTTTCTTCAGAGATGATTTATTTTAGACCTTCGATCCTGCTTTGTTTTCTTGTTTTCTCCTTTCCTCCACCTTTCCAGGTCTCTGTGGAACCGTACGGCCCGCACGCAAATGGTATACAGCAACATCAAGTAGATCACAAGGACTTTGTGGGAATTCTCTTTTCTAATTAACAGCTCAAATAACATTTGTCAGATGTCTGAGTAACTCACCAAATACTTCATTATCCTCTGAAGACTGCTGCGTTAGTCTGGCGGCTTTCGGACTCTCTTTAGTTGCTTCCTCCACCTTGGTTTCAGCATTCTGTAAAACAAAGATTTCTTCAGATTAGATCTTTTATACTTATCAACTAGAAAAATTCTTCAGACTTAATTACATAAACGTTACATCCTCAATGAATACAGAATCATTAACACAGAAGGGTTTGGTATCTTTATATATGTGGGTTTGCAAAATATTGAGGGAAAATACTCTCAGAAAACACTTTTTTTTGAGTCTGTTTTAATCTGACTGGAGGATGTAAAATGGAGGGCTAGAGAAGACACCTAAATAAAAGAGACCTTAGAAACCATGAAAGACTTGTAATTTTCCATTTTTCCTCCTCATTTCATTTTCTTTCTATTGGTGTCTTCCACTGTTGACCTGGTGAACCAAGAGATCAGACAATGGTACACAAATATTTCTCCTTACAGAGCAAAGGTAAGTGAGCTAGAGAGAGCTCAGGAGCAGCCACCTTTTGAGTCTTTAACCAACTCATGTACTTAACTGTTTAAAGCACAAGTACTTATTTATTTCAGAAACAAATCTGCCAATTTGCTACCAGATGTTAGACTGGGCCCAGAGATAAGTCAACAGCTTCAGCACTTAAGCTACCAGAAGTCAAGGCATTTCATTCCCTCGCTAGAAAAGACTGAAGAAAACATAACCTGTGAAACATTTGTGTTTTAAATATTTATATTGCTATTAAAGACAAATAACTTATGTTTTCAAAATGTTTTACTTTGGTACTCAAGAGAAATGTATATGCAAGCTCGCAGCAATGCAGATAGTAAACTGCATATGCAATCAACTGTTGAGTGATGGATATGAAGTGACTCATGCAATATTAAATATTACTGGAAAGAGCTGACTAAGAGTCGAGGAAGGGAAAAAAGAGAAATGTATTATGGCTATGCTTTTTAAAGGACAGATATTGCTCTATTCAAGTACATGCTCCTTCAGAAGACTGTGTGTGATGCTTTGGAAAAGTTACCTTTGTACAATTTATAAATTTTGACTTATGTTTTGAAAATGCTGCTATACAATCTGTTCTTGAGAAGCACAATTTCTGCCCTCAGAAAGACAGCACACTTCCAAACTGTAAGTGGTCTCTTATTTCCCCTTATTAACAACCACGCAGAAGATATAAGATGACAGGTAGATTAAGTCTGTCAACCTCCCTTCTGTTCTCCCTATAGAACACAGGAGTAAAAACTTAGGGCACATAAACTCAGAAGACCTTGAAGCAAGACAGCAAGCTTTGTTAGGAAAAAATTAAAGACAGACCTAGGAAGCCTACTGGTGTCACACAGCAGCAGACAAGAACAGAGAAAGCAGAGAGAACAGGAAAGAAAGGAGAAACTACGCTTCACAGGAAGAAAAACCTGCAGAAGAGAAAGGATTCTGCACTCTCTCAAGGCACCAACCTGAGCATCCCACGCAGAAAACCCATCAGCTGTATCTCTCTCAAAACTGAGGAGACAAGTCAGTTTTAGAAGATGCTCACCTCTGTTTGGTTTAACTAGTGTCCCTTGGGAAGATGGAGGTGTCCAGTCAGAAACCAGTAGCCGTTGTACTGGGAGACAACTTGCTTCGAGTAAACAGATTTGGTGTCAGCAAAAATACTTAAGCCCGGTTCCCACAGGTATCACTTGTAAGTTGCGAAGCCACCCAGCTTGCAATGTGTTAGGTGCTGTCCACACACACCAGGGACACGTGCCAAGGTCCACAGCACCTGTACTGGTTTACAGAACCACTTGCCTGTAGAGGCCACTGATTAAGTAAGCTACATACTGAAGCTGGGTTCTCCATCCTACTTTAGTTGTTCTATAGTAAGCAGCAACTCAACTACATCATCTTTGTAGAAAGAGAAGGAGAACAGCCTTCGACTCTGAAAAAAGCACAAGATGACATCTGCTACAGCAGAGCGAGCAAAGCCCAAAGCAAGAAGACACTAAAAATTCTGCCGTCACGGATGAGACAATATTCATACAATTAGACAATCAAACCAAGTTCAGGGCTTTTCCAGACAAAGGGGAGAGCTGAACTCCTGATCAGAGCTATTGCTCCAGGTTTGGTAAAGACAGTGCTTGTTAGGTCCATTTTCAAATGTATTCCACCATACTGAGTGTACGGTAAAGCTGGTGGTGCAGAAGGAGAGGAATTGCTGTTCCTCATGCTCTTGTTCCTCTTGGGAAACAGCTGAATGTCTGTAACCTGCTGCAAGGCATCAAGAGCGGTAGCAACAAAGCACTATCCAACAGATACTCAGCAGAGCCCATGAAATGAGTTGTCACCCCAAGTTCTTATTAGGGAGATGTTTGCACCCCTTACTTTAAAAACATGGTTTTGGCAGTCTCAGGCAAATTAGAAAGACTGAGCCCTGAGATATTTTGGTTCGAGTTAAATCACTGGGAACAGTTACACAGCAGCTGTGCTGCCTGCTCCCTGGATAAGTCACAATGTTGGTGTTGACAGATGTCAGCTCCGAGATGTTGACAGGAAAGTTGTGTGATGTACCAGCCTAAAACATGACAGTGCACAGCTGGATGTAAATCCACTTGGCATGGCTTCTTACACAAAATGTAAACTTTAAAAAGGTTTCTTTTGCTTTATTATTAGCACTAAAAAATTTATACAATGTATTGTTACTGACATATCTAATATTCCTATTACCAAAAACAATATAAGAAAAATCACTGCAAAAGAACAATCAATGATTCAGATGCTCTAAACCAAGTTATATTATAACCTTATATTATAAACCAGAATTTTAAAAGACAAGAGTTAGCTAGTTGCTTAATTCTTTTTTCCAGTGTCATAAAAATTTTTAATCCTTCCAATCAATGAACAGAAAAATTGAAAATACATTCCCTTACACTGCCTGAGCTGTGCCAGGAGGGATTCCTTACCTACAGTTATACAGTGCTTGGGGTTGGTTATAAAATAAAAGCCCTTTGTACGTAACAAAGTAAATGTAATTCTGTCTAGCTCTTACTTTCAAGTTGAGCACAATACAATTTCAGAAGTGACAGGCAAAATGGGTTTATTTTACAGGATCAGTTCCCAAGAACCATACATTACACCTGACTTTATCATGAAATAAATATTATGTAGGCCTAAGTTCAGAAAAACTCTCTCTCCCCAAAAACCATCTCCTTGACCACCACAAAAATAAGCACTAAACTGGAACTCAAGTCAAGTTTCTTGAGATGAGATTGGCATTCTCATTGTGCTTAGACCCTTCTCTGAACCAAGGCCTCCAACCTGTACTTCATAAAAAGTGAGGAGGACATGCCCTGTTCTGCAGGTGTTCTGACATCGGGAGAGAAATCACAGAGAACCAAGATCACTACTAAAGCACACTAGAGTTGCATTTCTTACATGAATCCGGCCACTCATACTCCCAAATACCATAAAACACTGAAAGCAGCAAGCCAGCATCTACCGCATCGTAACAGCTGGTCACACACTAGAAATACTTCTATCATTTCATAAAGCAGTTGTGAAATAAGATATGCATATATACTGTAACTGTATATATGTGAATATGTACATATACAGCTGCTCTTAACTCGGCCCTGATAAAAATCAGAAATTGCATTAAAATCTGCCACAGTTTTACAAGACACTTTTAGCTCTGCTTCCCGTTATAGCTGCTCACCAATGCCTTGTGACTCAGTTTGGCTGGTTTCCCATTATCGATCAAGTGAACACCACAGTCTCCATATTACACATCTTAAAACTTTGATAGGTAAATATACAAATAATGCGTAGTTATTAAAATATTTGAAACAAATGAACAGCAAAATCAAAAATCATGTTTGGCTATATATACACCCATTAGTGCATGAAGCAAGGCTACTGGTATTTTGCTGCTTTTCGTGCCTATTTAGATGACCTTTACCTAAATGGAAAATATTAAGAAATGCTGAGTTGCAATGAGCTGTGTTCTGCAGGCACTGCAGTACCAGGCCAGGTTAAAAAGTGCGGTGAAGCATATTACACTTACTGAAGCAGTTATGTCCTCAAGAAAACAGAGAACTTGGAAATGGGAAGTTGTACTCCGGAGTATTCAAGCCAGCTTTTTAACTACCTCGCCATTTTTGCATACTAGTTAGGAAAGGCTTGTTTCTTTTTCTTTAACCATAAAACCATTACTCAACGACATCATTTTCCAAATGACAAAAAACACACAGAAAATTTAAAACTTCTCATCAGAAACCAAACAATTATTCAAGAAGTGTTACACCTAAAAGAGAATTAAAGAAATCCAAAGTTTAGCAAAGATTTGTATTGTCTGTGCTCTCATTCCTGCCTTTCACAATCCACTGTTTTCTTATTTTGTACTTAGCTGGTATGTTTAGCTCCATCCCAGTGGCACAAGTGAGAACAGATAAAAATTTCCTTTATTTTCAGAAAAGTGTCACACTGATATCAGAAGTCTGATTGCAGCAAGACAACAAAGAATGTGAGTGCATGAGCTGCTGCTTTGGCAGCATAGCTATTTCTCCATTCTCATTCATGTCCATAGCACATTACCTTCCCTGCACTTCAGTCCACAACACCCAGCACAACCAGGGGCAGGGTAAAACACTGCCAAGGCTGCGGCCATCGTTCAGAACAGGGTTATGCCAAACTGAAGCTGGGTTTGTGTTATCTCCACACCTTTAAGCTCTTGAAGATGTTCCAGGAAGTCCTGCATCAGTTCCTTCTTCAGTCCCCACCACCCACGAAAAGGATTCAAGTTCTTCCATTAATTTTCAGATAAATGAAATAACTCTTTTAAACAGCAGCTAATCACAATCATTATCTCCTGTTTTCTGTCATACCTCATATTCTTAGTTTAGTTTTCACCTCTACAGATTATTTACATTCAGTTTCTAAAATGCAATACTCGAAATATCCTCTACTTGATAACTTCTATATAGAGTAATTATTCTTATGTTTCTGTGCATGTGTCAAAAATCTTATTTAATGTAAAAGAATGAAAAAAACGACAGTGACAGACAGAGGGCTAGAGTTTTCCAAGGACAGTTTTCTGTTCCTCTCAGCACTCAGTACGGTGCTACTGCTGCTAACGTCACTGATGGAAAATTTCAAAAGAAGTTTCAAACAAAAGGATCCCATCACTAAACCCGGAGGCAAAAAAAGGCCCTTTCAAAAAGGTTTGAGATGCCTCAAACACATAATCCAGGTCTTTGAAGAAATGCATTCAATCTATTTTAAAACCTTAAGATACTGAGGGGATGCAATAAAAAACACTGAATTCCAACTCAAAAATTTGCTACATTCCCCAGTACCAGTTCCACACTATTTTGCTACATACTCCCCTCCAATTACAAAAGACATTTGAAAACTACTTCTGTTGGTGGAAAAGTTCTTACAAATTGGGTTAATACACAGGCTATCTCACCTTCATAGCAATTCTGTTTCATTTTGAGAGAAGGTTTCTCACCACATGGTGGTTTTCATATTTTATAACCGAACTAAAATCTCTTCAGCTCAGAATGTAACAGATGAAAACAACTAATGAATCGACAGTATGCTACTAGTCAGTTTTTACTAGACCGTAAGATATTCCCACAATGCTGAGGACGGAGGTTCAAGCATGCATTAGGGAGAAAACAAGTGACACGTTACTGTGCCTGTACCGCTGTCAGAGGCAAACTGCATTTGGGAGTAAGAAATGAATTCACGGGAAACAAAACAAAATAAAAACCAGGGCAGATGACTCCGTGCAAGAATCAAGGTCTTCCCATGAATATCATGAACTGGAAAAAAACCCCAAATCTAAATTCAGGTACCCTATACATAGCGGCAGAGGGAGAGAAAAAGCTATGCGAGTGACCTGTAACTCTGTAGGTACTTCTAAGCCACTGCCAGAATCAAGAATTCTCATAAAACTGCAAAGAATTTGCAAAATAAGTTAAGACAAGACACAAAAATATGTTCCGGGTCAGTATTTTCAATTTGAAGCAAGAATCCTGTCACGTGTCTTTCACTCTGCGCACGTTAATCCTGAAACCATACACAGGAAACCTGAACGTGAATCACCTAAACTTCAGACAAGCACAGACAGAGCTATGACTTGCTATTTTTTCCTCTACAAGCCCCAGCCCAGTCCTGCCGAGCAGGGCAACCACCACCACGACATCAGCTGTGCAAGCAGGGCAGTGGCACACGCCATACAAAACTGTCAAGATCAATATAAGGATCTAAAACCGCACTTGGCAACACACAGCATTTTGACAGCCTCCAGAACACTTGACCTGAAACTAATGTTGTTAAAGCACATGTGCTGCCTGCTTTGAACCCAGGAAGTTTTTCCTCTGCTGCCCCTGCAAACAGCATCTGGCAGCCACGTTGATGGATGCAGCTCTCGACCTCATGAATCAGAAAGGAACCACAATAACACTGGATGAACAAAACCAAAAATAGGCACTTTGGATATGGAGCACAATAGCACATCTCTTTTACAGAAGGTGTTTCAGCAGATTTCCACAATAGTCTGAAGAGTGACAGCTATCAATACTGATGCTTTTGCAGTCTGCTCATCATCTTTATCTTATCTAGACTGTCTGCTAATTTACTTTCCTTTAAGGACTCATTTTAGCCATATGCTGAACAAGAACAGGTATTTCACTTTTTTTTTAAGAAAAGGATGTGGTTTAAGTCATAAACGCAATACCAATGCTACAGCCTCAACTCTCAGTGCATCTCCTTAAAGGCTTCATAAATACACTGAACAATGGCAGTGTCTAACCCCAGCAGACTGATAATTTTCAAATGCTACCACCTGAGGTCCTTCTGAAGGATAATAATAAAAAAAGTGTACAAAAGCAATCCTGTTTCTTTCTGCTAATGAAAGCACTTTATATTCTAACATACTGATAAAATCTGAATAGAATTCACATAGATAACCAATACACCGGAAAGATCAAAAAGGTCATCTAAACATCTGTGCTGGTTTTGGCTGGGGTAATTTTCTTCATAGAAGCAACTATGGGTCTCTGTTTTGGATTTGTGCTGGAAACAGCGTTGATAACACAGGGATGTTTTGGTTATTGCTGAGCAGCGCTTGCACAGTCAAGGGCTTTTCTGTTCCTCACCCCACCAGCAAGTAGGCTGGGGCAGGGGGGCACAACAAGCTGGGAGGGAACACAGCTGGGACAGCTGACCCCATCCGACCAAAGGGATGATACTCCATACCCGGTGACCACGCTCAGCACATAAAACGTGAAAAAGAAGGAGGAAGGAGGGGCCGCTCGAAGTGATGGCATTTGCCTTCCCAAGTCACTGTTACCTGTGATGGAGCCCTGCTTTCCTGGAGACATTTGAACACCTGCCTGCCGATGGGAAGCAGGGAATGAATTCCTTGTTTTGCTTTGCTTGTGTGCACGGCTTTTGCTGTACCTGTTAAACTATCTTTATCTCAACCCACGAGTTCTCTCACTTCTACCCTCCTGATTCTCTCCCCCATCCCAAGCAGGGGTGGGTGAGTGCGTGGCTGCGCGGGGCTCAGCTGCCAGCTGGGCTTAAACCTATAGAGTGACACACAATAGTTAAGGGGGGGGAAAAACCCCAAACTACGACCATTAAAAAAGTGCAACGTAACAATCCACTAGTCAGGGAGAGAGGATTACAAATATTGTAATATTACAAACCCCCTGCAAAGATTTCTGCAGGGTGCTGGGGCTGCACAGCCGCGTGTATGCGCTTTTACAGAGCGGCACTGAGCAGCCAAGGAAGCAAAGGCACTGGGAGAGCTCTTCAAGCACCTCCCCGCAGGTTACCTTGAAAAAGGTGGCCACAAAGGACCACGTCTGGGAGAATTCCCCCTTCCAAACCACGATTCAGTGCAGAAGTTACCCGATGGCACGATACTCAGAGGAGAGAGTACAGCCCTTTCTCAGACTCCCACCAACCATTGGCTGTATCATGCTGCATTTTCCTGCTGCTTATGGAGGTTTAAAAAGAAAAACAAAAGTAAGAATAAAAATACCATGCCTGAAGCAATGTCCAAATCTGCCTCATCACACAAATGGATGCCTGGAGTGGCCCAGGAACAAAAAGATACTCAGAGTGTCTTAAATGAGTTAAAGAAAAAAATAAAAAAAATCAAACATTCATTTAAATATTATTTTCTTCCTCCCATTACCTAGAAGGCATTTTGAGTGAAATATATTATATAATGAAAGTTATTACAGAGCATCTCAGAAATATTTGCTGTAAAAGTGTCAGGCGTAATAACAATACAAAGGTATTAGAAATAAAACAGGCTGTCACCTTATCAGCAAAAAAAAAAAAAAAAAAAAGCCTTTTCTGAGCCCCCAGATGTGAAAACCTTCTGGCTTTTGCAGCATTCCAATTGACAGTGGACAGGTATTTTTGACAAAACCCCAACACAGTTGATACCCTGACTCCGTAGTCAGCATTACCTTTTTTAAGAGAAAACAGATAAGGTTTCTCTTGTCAATATAAATGGTCGACTCTACAGACCTGCAGAAGCGAAGTGAAACACACGTGACTATGTGGGCTACAAAAAGCTGAAGCATAATCATGCCAGCTAAACACAGAGAGAAGGAACTTGGCACCTGACACAACAGTTTAGCTCTGCCCAGTTCCCCAGCAGCGAACCAGATTGCAGGGAGGCCAGAATTTCACTTCTGGTATTTTATTCTTAATTCCATCACGTGCAAGAACCAGTGTGCAAAATAAATACACCAGCGTATATGTCTAGATCATTTCTATATGTAGTTGTAGACTGGCTTTACTGAGCAATGAAAGTATGTTTTCAGTGCTTTGGGTTGAGCGTACCACAAAAAAACCAAACAACTTCCAAATCCCGTCTGAGCTTAATGAGTAGGAGATACGCCTTGGAACAATTGCCAGTGCACCCCAAAAATGGACTTTCAGCTTCCTGAATTTAGTTTTCATTTCCCAAGTCTTAGCTCACGAGGAAAGAAAGCTCACAAAAAAAGCACTTTAGAGTCAAAATTACGTCCCTTCAACTCCCTAAAAACTACCAAAACGTTTTCAGCAGCTAAAAGGCAGATTTTACACTTATTATTTAGGTCACTCAGCAGACTCTAGCTTTGTGAATTGTATTTCTAGGCAAAGCTAAGAGAAATTTTACACACAAATTGCCTGTTATTAAAATATATTTTATTTACCTACAAGACCTGTAGGTTCAAAGGAAATTTTCACCACAATACTGACCAATGCACTTGCTTCTGCACCATGATAAAATTATCAAGTATTACTTAAATCTTGTACAAAAAGAGTTTGAGGTTTTGGGGCAGGTGGTGGTTTGTTGAGAAAAAGCCACCATTGCCTTTCAAAAGTGGCAGGGTATTTAAACACAGAAAACCTGACATTTCAGCTCCTCATTAGCGTACACCCCCCAATGCCCCAGCCCTGCCCCATCCCCACGGCCAGTGTCCACCACTCTCCACCATCCCCTCAAGCCAGGCTGCTCCAAATGCTTGTTGGGCCTTCAAAGAAGCTGAACGAGGGTTGGGAGAGGGGCTAAAAATCATCCTTCTTACCAGTGTGAAGAAAGAGAGAAAGAGGGAGAGAAATGAACCAGACCGGTTCTCGGACCTGATCTGCCACACAGGGCCCCCCACCCCACGGTTTTAGTAGGAGAAACAAGGTTTGCTACGCCATGTAAACTATGGATTTTATAACTGAATGACACAAGCTTTTCCTCTTCCCTGTTAGACTTTCATAGGCCAATATTAAATGCATGATCTTGAAAGAAACTAAATTTTATTACTCTGTGCTCCCAGAATGAACACAGGTCCTCTGCGTAATGTAAACACACACACAAACACCACTTAAAAGAAAATATTTTCAAATGTCAAGATTTATGGGGGTGATATTTACAAAATAATCAAAACATGATTGCCCTTTTCAAAATGTAAATAAAGAGTTCTTTTCAAGTAAGAGTTTTGAAATACAGTTGGCTTGGAAGTAAGTTTTTGTAGTTAAAGGAAACTGATAAAGACACAAAATAGATTGTATAATTGTAAAACACTGGTATGACATCTTTTAACTCCCACTTAAGTAAATTTAAAAAAAAACCAAACAAGCAAACAAACAAAACCCCTCTATTCACTTCCGAAGCGTATGGTTTTGTAGAAGACAAATTGAAGCCTTAAGTCATTGGCACAGAATAATGATCAGGAAAGGGTAACTATGAAGACCAGGGATGTGATTTCCTGCAGTCAGTCTGGTTTCTCTGTTGTATTTGAAAAACCAGTTCATCTAGCAAACCCCACAGGTGTTGAAAAACCTCCACGCACAACAGTATGAGCACAAAAAAGTAAGAATACTTCTTTGTTTTCACTCATTCTAGCTTAGTGTTACCTTCACTATCGATGTCTGTCAGAGTTCAAGGAGCGTCTAGACTATGCTTTGAGTCATATGGTTTAGGCTTAGGTAGTCCTGCGAGGAGCAGGGAGTTGAACTCGATGGTCCTTACGGGTCCCTTCCAACTTAGGATATTCTACGATTCTATGATACCTGAAGATAAGGCAAGATATTGATCATATATCATGAAGGATCACTTTATCAAGACACTAATATGTCAAAAATAGTTCCTCACTATAAGACTATACAAAAAAAAAAGCTACAAACATTAGATACTAAGTCTTATTAAAACTTTGAGTCTAATGAAGACTCAGCCAGGAACGTTAGACACTAAGCAAAAAACAGTATTTGCTGAAGGATTATTTTCCTCAATCCTCTATTGAATAAGCTTCTGCCTTCAGCCCTGTTGTTTCTGAGGTTCCTCTTGTCCACATCACCCTGTACTCTTTGCTTGCCAAGTCTGTCCACCACTTCCTCACTTGTCTGTGGGTCATCATCTCCCTCCCTCATCATTCCTAGTTTAAAGCTCTCCCCACCAGGCTGGCCAGATTGTTGACAAAGATGCTTTTGCCCCACTTGGTCAGGTGGATTCAGACTCTTCTGCACAGTCCTCAAAGAGGGTCCTCAGGGTTGTGAAAACCAAATGCCCATTGTCAGCACCAGCTGTGCAGCCAGTTGTTGACCTCCAGGATCCATGCAGTTCTTCTCAAGCCCTACAGTGCACTGGGAGGATCAAGGAGAAGACCCTTGGCCTCTGTGCCCTTGTTTCTCAGGCCCTGAGCCGTATAACTATGCTTGATAGGCAAGATGTCATCCCTTACAGCATCAAGGGTGCCCACGTGGACAGGCACGTGGGATAATAGTCAAAGGATTTAACAAGCCCCAGCAGCCTCACCACACCACCATGGACCCAAGTCTCTCTCCTAAATGAGAAAGTGCGTAAGAGCAAAAGAGAGCACATGCAAAAAAATGTAATTACATTTTAAATAATGACCTTGGATTTAAAGATACGGGAAGAAGGGACAACTGGGAAGTATATGTTAATTTTTAGAATCATATTAGGGCACCTCAAGGTGGTTTTTTTTTTTCTTAACATGTTCAAAAACCAGATGGTACTTCGTTCTCTCATACCTCACCAAAGACAACGCAAGAAGACTTTCTTACAAGAATTAGTCACCTTTGCAAATCTTGAACAAAAACACAAAAACAGATTTAAAAAAATAAAGAAAATTTGAGCTTTCCCGCTTTTATATCAACGACATATAGTGATTTAAGAACTTGGATTAAAACCCTTTCATCATTAACTATTTTTTAATGGGAGATACGCAGGCAGATTGTACTCCAAAATAACAACAGACAAATAGATTTTTAAAATAACTCAAGTGGCAAATAAGTATCTTTCCTGTGTTTTACTTTGAAAAAGAAGCAGTATCAGAGATTTTTTGGGTCATAGTTACATGAACATAACACTGCAAAAATCGCAAAGGAAAGCCATAACCTAAAGTAGGATCATCTTCTCCTGCCCCAGTAAATCAGAAAGCTGCAACTTTCTTTTCAGTAAAGAAAGGGTTTCACCAATAACGGTTCTCAAAAAATATGTTTACACTTTTGTAGCATAAAAGGTTTCTCCCTACGTCAAAGAAATCCAGTAAACACAAACTCAACAATATTCCTCTGGCACTACTACTAAAATTCATTTTTAAATACTTCATTTTAAGATACAGACTTTGACCATCAACTCTCAGCAACTTCAATTCTCAGGAAGTAACAGAAGACAAAATGCTAGATTTTGATATCAAAATCATAAATCAGGAACAACTAGCTTCTCAGAAATCCACAGTACTATCCCAGGGACTCATTCACCTAACATCCAACTGTGGGCCCAAATCTGTCAGACCTTCCCTTCAGCAGGCCATTGTAAATCTCTCAAATATAAACCAAATGTCAACGAGTAGATAATTGTCAAAGATACTTAAGTAAAATTCTTTTCCTAAACTTATGAAAAATACTAGATATTTCTCTATGTTCTCTTAAAAAAATCATCCTAGAGCCAAAGAGCAAACACTGAAATGTATCCAACACTTTTTTTGAATAGTTTTAAAAAAAGCTATTTCAGAACACCTATTATAAACAATTCATGATTTTGCCTGAGGCATTTTAAGAGAAGCAAAACAAGGATCCCTTTCCCACATCCACTAGCTAGCTTACCAACCACAACATGCAAATCTAAAGAGATTAACTGATTTCTGAAATATTCTAGCCGTCAGTCATTTTTCAAGAAACTGTCTAAACTGCACCCAAAAGACTGTCATAAAATATACAATAAATAATGAAACAATACACCTAAATTAACAATAAAACACAAGTCAGAAGAATCTCAAAAAAAGCTAACCAAAAATAATCCACTCCAAAACCAAGGAAAAAATACATAACGATGCCTCTAACACAAATAGAAAATGCTGCCATTCACTGCTTGCTTTGACTTCAGCATCCGTTACCAGGAATGGAGGAGCAGACCCTTATTGAGACGATCGTTTCCCTTTTATAATGTTCATATGCACTCAACAACGACCATGGTTCTTTCTTATTGTTTTCAGAGAAAAGTGCTTTGGAAATCATTAGGAAGCCAATTCATACACTCTCTCCAAGTCTTCCTCAACTACCCAGTCAGTACTCACACAGCTCGCTCATTGTGCGAGAGCACGGAGGAGACAGGAAACCTGACATTAGAAAAAATTGGTGTTTTCTTCTTTGACGGGTTCTTCAGAAGCAAACAGTTTTGTGATGCTGCTAATGGTGAGAATTGCAACTCCAGAGACTCCCAAGTGAGAGGCTCTACCGAACTTACCATTAGAGCCTGCTGTGTGTTTCACAAAGGTGAATGCCTTCAAAACAAAATTTGTCAGCCACCTCTGTGTAAGTGGCACCATGTCAATGATTTGTACAAAACCAGATACATCTTCCCATGATTTTGCTCTTTATTCTGTTATTTTGTTTTCTAAAATCGAAATAAGAGAACAACGCTCTCCTCCATGCTTTAAGCCAACACAGAGGCGCTCTCACAAAAACTACTGTGCAGAGTTACAATTGCACCAATGTGGCTTGAAGAAAAACACCCTATTGTAACACGTGTGAAGCTAGCAAGCTGCAATACTAACCTGCATGTGCAACAGCTGAACTTTCCCACCACAGAAGGGAAGAACAAAGTCTGAGGGAAAAAAAAATGGGGAAAAAAAAAATACAAAACCAATTGTTTACCGAAACATGCTCAGAGAGATGACATTTTAATTGTTTATTTTCAGGCAACTGTTCAGTCAGTGTTTAAAACGTCTAACTTGGCACTCAAGTTGTACTGACCACTGTGAGGGGGGAAAACAAAAAAAACCCACCTAACCCTGAAGAGCTATGCATGTTAATGAATGGCAGAGGTCAATTTCATTAGTTGCCCTACAGTTGGTATAGGAAGATCCTCTAAAGCAAGAAGCAAGCTACAAGAAAATAGAGCATGCATTGTTTCATTCGGCAGCAACAATATTAGAATGTTTAAGCAGCTGTGAGATAAATGCACTTTAATGAGCGCATATTTTAAACCCGATCGGAGCACCTGATCTCCCTTGGGCTTGTAGACATTGTGAGGGCTATCACTCAGAGCCTGACCTCAGCCAGTTCTGGCTACCAGGCCACCAAGTGGTTTATCTTATCCATTCCACTGCCACCTTCAGATACTGGTGCGCTCCTCTGGAGCACACTCACACTGTAACGCAGCCCGAACTGTAACACGCAGGTGTGAGTACTTACATATGCAATCTTATTAGTGTTTATCCAAACTCTGGTAAACTGATGTGGCTAGTTTCTAACATGTCTTGGTAATTTCGTATGCAATAAGTACAGGTAAAATGTTACTTTTTTTCCCTATAGATCAAGAATTTAACACATTCTTAACCTTCGAAACAGTCACCTGAAGTTAACTACTGCTGCTTACCGCCACGAGTCAGTGGTAAGACAAACCCTGAGAGCCCGAGGAAATGACTCAGATCTCACACTTAGTGCTTCTTCTGTCACAGGTGACACCTGATTCATCAGCAAATACACACTATTACTCACCTGAAAATAGGAGAGGTTTTCCTGTAGAGCTAATTGCTTCCATTTAAGACTGTGATCAGAAAGCATTTATCAAAAGTGTCTCCAGATGTCCAATACGGTAAGATACATGATCCATAATATAAATGTTTCATACGGCTGTTCTCTTACCTTTTGAAAAGCATGAACAGATAATCTAATCACTAAGTAAGAAAAATGCCATCTGCACTCTACATAATCCTTTTCTTCAGGAGCACTTCTGTTTTGTTTTTTTAATAGGGGAGAGTTTACAGGGACAACATTGTTTTAAACAGTTGTAGCTACCATTTTCCAAATATATAAAGTCAAACAGAAAGAAACCAAATCTGAGAAAGACCAGGCAACAGAAATTTCAAACTGATTGCAAAAATAAGCGTCCATCTTTGCTACTACCAACGTAGAGAAAAGTCAGAAGTGATGACAATGAAAGCCTCATGTGCATGTACAGACGGGAGAAATGGTAATACCAGAAATACAACCACACCTGTGAGCAGGCACCTTATCACTCAGTGAGCCAAAAAGCAAATAGAAACTGACATTTAAAAAGATGATTCACAGTTTACCAGAGTTTGATTCATTGATGTGCTTCTAGTAAAAACCCTGCACACCTTCAGGAGAAGAAAAGTATCATGGGGCAGGGGGGGAGGCAGAAACAAAGACCTATCTGTATCATGTTGAAATTCAAGAGCAATACGTTAAAAAAAAAAGTTACTTAAGTAAGTGCTACTTTTGCACCATTCATAGTCATCATGTGTGCAAGCCCCAGGCTCCGTCAGGGAAAACGGAGCACAACCAGCGAGCACTTCTGTTGACAGTGTGTGCCTGTCTCCAAGTCCAGGCAGGAACATTTGCTCTTCTTTCCATCAATCAGTGCCTAATTTTCAGATCTTTCCTCTTTTTTAGCTGTTTAATTAAAAAAAATACAACACGCCCTTAGCTTAGCCGGCCAGGATTGCCTTTCTTCTCTAACCACTGAACACTAACTCTGTACTGTTAAGACTCACAATATACTGTCTAGTATCAATTTACCAAGTCTTTGTGAAGCTGTGACCGGTGTCCAATCTTTCTAGCAAGGTTTTAAGCAAGCAAGGATCAGTGAACTAGAAAGAACACTTCATGCCTTTTCTCTATGTGGATTTGCCCTGAAAGAAAAAGGCCTCATCTCCAGTATTTTTTTGTCAATTATTGTAAAGTGCAGTACATTATTGAAGTATAAATGACTGCTAAAGGTAGGGTACAGTCTGTGCTCAAGAAAAACCTTTGTGTCTACAGTGAAGGGGAAATAATGCATTGGTAAAGTGACAGTCATACTTAATACATAGCATTTCAAATGCTTAGCTGTTTTTATCTTTTTATTAAAAGCAGATGGCATAACAATTTTAGCAGTAATTGTTCTCCATGAATAGAAGGGGAGTGGGAACAGCTTGCTTGGATTTACCAAGGGCAAATGGTATCTGACCAACCCGACAGCTTCCCATGATGCAATGACTGGTTCTGTGGAGGAAGGGAAAAACATAAGATCGCATCCCCTGACTTCAGCATGGGGGACTTCACACAACCTCCCACGGTCTGTCACTCTAGTCTTATAGTCAAACAGAGAAGATAAGGTTTGGGTAGGTGGAATACAAGGGGTGGGTAACTGGTTGGACCACCAGGCTCAGAAGCTTGTGATCAACGGCATGAAGTCCAACTGGCAGTCAGTCAGCAACTGCGTCCCTCAGGGACCAACACTAAGGCCAATATCATTTAATGGCTTTTATAAAGGCCAAGATAATAACAAACTGGAGGACTGGTCAGTACACTGAAAGGCAGAGCTCCTATGCAGAGGGCCCTTGACAGGCTACAGAAATAAACTGACAAGAATCTCATGAAGTTCAACAAAGGCAAAGCCCTTCTGAAATGGGATAACCCCATTCATCAGTACAGGCTGGGGGCCAACTGGCCAGAAAGTAGCTTTGCAGAAAAGGTTTTATTTATTTTATTTTTTGCATCCATTTTAGTTGAATTACTGTAAATGATTATATTACAGATGTTTGGAACTGACGAACAGCTCCTTAAGTACTTGGCAAAGGCAGGCACTATTCGCAAAAAGGCTTAACCCCAGTTCTCCAAAACTTGGGCATTTGAGAAAAAGATGCGTATATAGTGACAGGAAAGGGGTTTGGAAGAACAGATACGTTCAGTTCTGCTGACAAATTTTCTTCCCTTGTTCTGCTTTGCTTCTTCTATAAAGATACCTTGCTCAGAGTCAATACTGTCACCAGAGATGACAGCCTCCCAAGGGAAAAGCTGTGGCTAACACATCAGTTTAAAACCACTCGAACTTCACAGCTGGTCACAGAGAGTTACAGAAAAAGAGGAGCCTGACTGAGCAATGAACAAATTGGGACCGATTTCTCCCCAGAGGGAAAGGTTTCTGGCCTCAGAACAACAAGGGATGGACTGTATGAAAGACTACGTAAAAACCTCAGACACTACAGTCTCTCAAACACATGCAAACAATGCAGTCAGACAGAACTTTAGACTTATACCCCATCAAAAATATCAAGAGAATTTAAAATGCCAGGAACAAGGGAAAAAAAAAAATCAATCTACACAGCTTCTACAGTGACGATATCAGTAGATTTGTTTTAAGGGCTTTCGAATCAACCAAAGCAAGACAAAAAAAAAAGAAAAAAAGTCATTTGCCATGACTGAAGTTAATTTTGCAAGGCTGACAAGTTATCATACTATCCACATGACAGTAGCAATGTTGGTTATTGAAGAGCCCAAGTAAATAACACAGTATCAACGCACAGCTATAGTGCATTTCTCCATGATTAACAAATAACATCTTCGGACTCAGTTAAAACAATGTTACAAAAATCCAGGAAACTTAGTAACTAAATATACCCAATAGATACTTATGCCACTTTTATAAAAGGGAAGTGATAGCAGTTACTTATCAAAATTTATTTTTGCATATTTTTTATGTATGCTGACATAATGATATAATTAATACCAAAACGTCACTGAAATGAAGTTCTACATAGTCCACAATGAGCAAATCATACAGCCTAATAAATTCATGTTACCTTCTCCCCGCAGTAATTATTCACATAAGCAGGTCCCCCCCCATCTTCCAAGTACTTTCAGGCAAAAAGTAGCTTTGTAACAGAGAAATGAGTTAAAAGCTGTAGGACTTCATGACAGTTCAACAGCCCATTTTCATCAGCATATAAAGGTCCCCAGCTCAAAGCCCTAATGTAAGTTATACCAGGTTTGATTTAAAGCTCCATCTCAAGGCTAGACACATGACCTTTCCCAAGTAACATTCCTTGAAAATAAATCCCTAGAAAAAACAAATCCTGATAACCCCTGTGCAAAATTAGAGGTTAACATAGTTACTAGAGGAGATGCAGCTCAAGGTAAACTTCTTGCATTATCAACACCCAATCTATCCCCAAGTCCCAACTGGCTTTTTGTGTGTTTGCCACTCAACCTTCCTCCCCCTTGATACACGCGTGTGTTGGGTTTTTGTGGCAACGTTTTGGTAGTGGGAGAGCTACAGGGGTGACTTCTGTGACAAGCTGCTAGCAGCTTCCCCTATGCCCAACAGCCAATGCCAGTCGGCTCCAAGACAGACCCACCACTGGCCAAGGCCAAGGACATCAGCAACAGTGGTAGCACCTCTCTGATAACACATTTAAGAAGGAAAAAGAAAAACTGCAACACCAGTAGCTGTCAGAAGACAGGAGTGAGAATATCAGAGAGAAACAGCCCTGCAGACGCCAAGGTCAGTGAAGAAGGAGGGGGAAGAGATGCTCCAGGCACTGGAGCAGAGATTCCCCTGCAGTACATGGGGAAGACCATGGTCAGGCAGGCTGTCCCCCTGCAGCCCCTGGAGGTTAATGGTGGAGCAGATATCCACACGCCCCAAGGAGGGGCTCCCCACAATGGAGCAGGTGGATGCCCAAATGCCCAAAGGAGGCTGTGACACCTTGGGAAGCCTGTACTGAACCAGGCTCCTGGCAGGAACTCTGCGACCCCTGGAGAGAGGAGCACACGCTGGAGCATGTTTGCTGGCAGGACTTGTGACCCCATGGGGGACCGATGCTGGAGCAGTCTATTCCTCAAGGACTGCACCCCATGGAAAGGGCCCACACCGAAACAGTTCATGAAGAACTACAGCCCGTGGCAAGGACTCATGCTGGAGAAGTTTGTGGAGGACTGTCTCCTGTGGGAGAGACCCCACGCTGGAGCAAGGGAAGAGTGTGAGGAGTCCTCCCCCTGAGAGGGAAGGAGCAGCAGAGACATGATGTGATGAACTGACTGGAACTTAGATTCCCCATCCACCTATGCTGCTGGAGAGGAAGAGGTAGAGAAAAAATCAGGAGTGAAGCTAAGTCAAGAAGAAGGGATGGATGGGGAGAAGGTGTTTTTAAGATTTGGGTTTATTTCTCATTATCCTACTCTGATTTGATTGGTAATAAATTGAAATAATTTTCACCAAGTCGAATTTGTTTTGCCCATGATGGTAACCAATGAACTCTCCCTGTCTTTATCTCAGCCCATGAGTGTCTCATTATATTTTCTCTCCCCTGTCCAGCTAAGGAGGGGAGTGATAGACCGGCTTGGTGGGCACCCGGCATCCAGCCAGGGTCAACCCACCACAACATGCAAAACATACTGATTACAGATGAAAACCTTTATATCTATCGGTAGATATAGATATAAATAAGAATACACACGAATATGTCAGGGTCCATAATCATGGTGTGTTATGGAGAGGATGAGGTAGAAGGGGAAAACTACCAGGCTACAGACAGACTCCAACTCTTCAAACTACACTGCTGTTGTTTTTCCCAAGGTTTTGCTTGCATATAGCCCACAGCAAATCCCATTACATTAATGTGCGAAATCTATGTTAATGTACTACTTGGCTGGCAATTTTAAGTGCACAGACGTCATGCAGTTAAAGACTGCATTTCCCTCAGCAACTGTTACTTAGTAACCCTCTGCACATAAATAGAATTTTACATTACTGCATATGTGTTGTGAAGGCTAAAATCCATGCCTCAATTCCATAGGCAATCAGGAATTAAAGGAACCGCAAATCATGTAGGAACTGCAAATCAAACCTGCACCAGCTATGTTCAACTGCTTCTCTAGGCAGAGAATTTAACTGGAGAGAGAAAACCTGTCCACGAACAAAGAGGTACTTCCACTGACATTCTTTTGCTGGTATTTCATCACAGAAAAGGAGCAGGTACAACTTCAAAGTCGTCAGACCTGGGCCAGACTTTCTGGTATTATTCATACACTGTGCAGCGCAGACTTCAAACATAAGCACAACAGACTATGTACTACCTCTAGGGGAGAAGGTGAAAGAGCTTTGCAATCTATTAGCTACGTAACTTCTAGGTAGAATTGGTACTGTCAGATCCACAGTCAAAACATTACTAAGAAAAGCTGTGCAAAACAGATCCAGGGCTGAAGAAAAGAGGTGGAGCATGATGGATTAAAAAAAAAAGGCGATTAGAATTCATCAGCTCTAAATACAAAAACTTAAATAGCTGTATTGTATTAACCTACCTGTTTGATCCTTCCCTTATACAGGATGCTCGTGCATTGACTGGCAGCCTATTCAGGCTGCTTGAATAACTATCAACATGGGACTTCAGAATTACTTTAGACCAAGAAACTGCCTTTTCAGCAGTGAAGAAAGCAGGTGGCCTACTGGAAATACCTAGGCATCTTTTTAATTCAATTCCCTACCATTGCAAAAGACGTATTATCATTACTCTGCTTCGTCCCATCCTTTGCCTCTAGCACCCCACAGTTTTATCTCCTAAAACGATTTATAGTAACAAAATTGTTCTTTGCACAAAAGCAACTGCTGGAGTTACATATACTGCATTCCATGAACAAATATATTCATATGAAGATGTTACATGTGAACTATAGTTGCAGTTATTACACTAAGTATAAGCATATAGATAAGCAAATACATTTCATTTACAACTCTATTAGCAAGTTTACAATCCCTTACAGTCTAGCACATCTTCCGAAGTGCAGCATTCACATATTTCCCATTTCTTCCAGCAATTAGAAATAATTATCCTAAGAAAAGGAATCTGGAAACTCTAGCAAACCAAAACACTCTCCCCTCAAAATTCCCCCCACAACTCTTGTCCCGAAGTATGTATCTCAACATATACAAGTTCTCCTTGCAAAATCCCAGAGAATTAATCCTTCAAAATATGGGTTCCTACTTAAAGTTTTTTCTACGTCACAACCATACCTCAATACTAGCAATGTTGTAACAAGCAAGACGTCCAAACTCAGATCAAAAAGTCTTTACTCCTGTTAAGCATCAGGCAATTTTTTCTTTTAAGAAAACAAAAACCAGCTAGGAACCATTTCAAGGTTTGTAACTAAGCATGCTAAATCCTGACTATAAGAAGTCCAGATGCTCAGATATGTCCCTAACGTCCTCATTTGCTCAAAGCCACAAGACCCAACTTGGCAACACAGCAGCAGAATTGAGAACTGAGCAGGAGACTTGGCCAAGTCTTACTCAGTGATTGGGACAATTAACTGGCCATCTGGCTCCCTGCACTGAAGAAAGCAGCTCCGCACCTGCTCTGCCAGCCCACGGTTCATAGTCTAATTGGTTAAAGCAAGCTGATCAGGGCAAAAAACAGAACAACTTGTCAACTGCTGAGACCAGTGCTCAGAAGCTGGGATCGAAGCCAAGCCCTCCCCTGCTCCTGGTGGAGCCATCTCCCTTGTGGAAGATGGCTCTCCATGGAAGACATGTTCAGGGGGCGTCCTGTCCCTCATATACAGCAGCAGGAGCCTGAATCAGAGAACTGATCAGGGACACACCATCTACTTGATACAAAGCCTATGTGTCAAGCCCCATAAGCTTCCAAAATGCCACAGACCTTTTATTCTCCCATAATGAGGTGATTCAACAGCTGCAATACAGTGTTATCACAGCATTACATGCATTATGCTACTTCATTATAAACTCTCCCTGTAAAATCCCAGAGTAGAATCTGATGCCTGGAAGATCTCGGCATCCCTTTTCAAAGGCATAGCACTTGTTCCCCTAGCCGTTCCCTGTACTTCAAGTTAAAGGTCACCAGCCAGGATACCTAAACAACCTGGTGAGGGGGTATTACAACCCAGGGCTCCCCATCCCACCTGAATGCATGCCCTGACATGGACCTTTTGGACTCCTGTCCCCAAGCTCCATAAAACTTTCCTTTTTAGATGGTTTTATAGATCGTTATAGGGTCTATACAGCATATCAAAATAATAATAAAATAATAAACAACAGACAATATGCCAGAGGAAAGGAAAAGGGTTCAACAGGCAGAAGAGGTACATTGAAGAAAATCCAGAATGGAGTCGTGTTCCCTCTCCTCTCAAGGAAACTGCAGGAATGGAGAACACAAAGCACTGAGGTTAAAGCAAGAGGAAGAAGTCTCAAAGTCTAATTTTAAATAGGTATTTCATGTATTTTTTCCTACTTGCCAATACCCTTACTTACAAGGCAAGAAATTAGCTGAAGGAAATATAAAGAAAAACCTCTTCCTAAGAATTATATTTTTTTGAATTGTAGAAAAAAAATAATCAACATTAGAAGTAATTTGTCAGGTAAATGAATCTGCAAGGATCCTAAGGCTAAATATTGCAGGTCCACATTTTCAGCACCTACAGATCAACATGCTTCATTTAAGGCAGCCTGAATGTAATGGATTACAGTGGTTCAGATTAATCTTAAATAAAATATATAACATAAGTTTTCTCCAAACACGGATTTGATTCTGAAAGAAACTGAATATTAGCACCACACCATAGGAGAGGACCTCTTTCTATCAGCAAGTATCCTGCAGAATAAGGCAAGTTATTTCCTTCAGTGCCAAAAAAAGTTTTAGTCTCCATTATGTACAGTTTTTGACCTAGAAGCTCATCTCATGTGGCTGAGCTGCAGAAGTTAACACTGATCATCCTAAACACATTAAGCTTTCTGGATAACAGTATACCAAAGACAAAACAGCTGTTACTTTATGCAGTGGGTCTCTACTGTGACCTCTGAAGCCTGTCCTAGAACACTAAGATGTATTTATCTATACTACTACTTATTTGTTAAACATAATAAAGATATTTAATTTTTTAATCAATACATAGTAGTAACTACTGAAATACCTTTAATATATTTTATGAGGTATAAACATTCCTCAACTGTTACAAGCACTGATTTGAGATTCTCGGAGTCCCACATTCACTAACCTTTCATTTGCCAAGTCTCAAAAAAACAGGATTGTCTGGAATTTCAGACGTCAGGTTTAAAAAAAAAAAAAGAAACCCAGAAACAAACAAACAAAAAACCCGACAGTGATTATTCAGGCTTTATCACTGTGCACCATAAGGCAAGTTTCATTTGCAGTAGAAAGCTCTGGCTCAATGTTAAGAAAACATTTAGCCTGCAGTTCACAGGGAAGATGAGAATGGATAGCCAGGCTCCCCAGGGTGGAATTCTACTGGTCTTGCCTTTTGAAATTCATATAGTGAGTACACTTGCAGCCACACAGGGATATAAGCAGAGTATCTATACTTGAATATACCCTGCATTAATTATTTTTTTTTAATTAATATACACTTGTACTTTTTTTAGATATGGACGTGTGTGTACATATATATGCACACAAGGAATTAAAGTGGGATTTAAAGTTTTTTGCACACAATTCCACTTCAGAGACAAATTTTAACACATTTCCCCAAAAGAAATCAACAGCAATTCTTCTCTTTGCTGCATAAAACAAATTCTTTAAAACATACAAGGTATAAATGCAAGAAAGCAACAAAACTTTATGACAAAACAGTACATAAATCACAAGGATAGTTGGTCATAAGAATAACAGGAGACAGTTTTGATTTTCAGCTTTCAAATATTGGCAATAGCAGCACTGGATTGCTTTGTAAAGCAACATACTGTAACAGGCTGGGATACCTGCTGAAAGTCACATGCCAACATGGAGACAGAAAGCTAAGCTGGAAGACAAAACCATTTTTCAACTGGATATGTGTTGTCAGAAAAGTGCAAATTTTCTCTTTTCTTCCATCATGTTCCCACCTTCCTGATCAGACTGCCCGTTAGCTGGCAGTCTCTTCACTGTTTCTGAGCATGCAACTACACCGTCAGCAATTCAGTATTATTTCTAATGCCTCAGAAAAATCAAAACATGGCACTGAATTTAAACTGCACCAGAGATGGAGATGCTGGCAGAAAGTAGCATGCAGAAAGAAACTGGGTGCAAGAAGGAGCAGAAGGAAGATAAAGGGAGGAAGGAAGAAGTGGGGTGTAAAAGGCCAGGAAAACATGCTAGACATACAAGTCAGTTATGACCACAAAACCAAAGCAAACAAAAAAAAAAAAAAAATCACTCAGTCACTCAGATTTCAACCTAACAGTCTCAGATAGCACCTACTAAACAGAGACATTTCCAGTGTATTGGGATTTCCATAACTCATCTGAAAACCTCAGCGCTACCAGACAATGACCCCAATCCTGAAGCTCTTGCACAGAACAGGAACGACTGAAGACCCAAAATCGATGACGATTTTTTTGATAAGCGACTTGTTTAAGGATAGATCTCATCAGTGATAGACTTGCTAAGATTTCTGGCTCTTAGGTCTTTTCTGTGGCACTTGAGCTGCACAGAGTTCATGAGCAAGCCAAGTGCCCTCATGCCTCCCTAAATTAGTCTTTCAGTTCTAGCTAAGTCCAGCTACACCAGCCTGAATGTTGCTCTGTCACACTGTAACACAAGATTTCCATTATTGCCTCTTCTTGATTATGACTGATGCGCAGAAGTCCCCCTAATTATCCAGGGTAAGTGGTATGTATCTTGTGGCTCTCAGCTCTATGCAAATTTTGGTATTTTTATGGCCACATACACGGGATGCTGCACTGAAAGATCAGATTGGTTTTAAGACTGAACCTTATCTCAGCAATCAAGAATAAAGTCATATTACTCTGCTTAAAAATTTTTCAATTTCCTTTTGCAAAAACCTTTTTTTTCCTCCAGCAAATGCTACCTGAGTATTCCAGCAACTTAAAGCAGAGGGTATGAGAAAGTCAAGTAAAAAGGAAAAACATTCCATGACATTTTAGCTCAAAGTGGAAAAATCAGTTTTTGAACTGCAGCTGCAGACAAGTTAAATTTGCTCAGTGTACAAATAACTACAGTTACATAAGAAATTCATCTTCACCTTCTGAAGTGCAAAATGAAGTTACTGCTAAAGCGATAGTTTATACGGGAAAGCTCTGTATCTTTTTCTTTCCGATGTCCATTTCACACTTGCTGAATTTACAAATGAGAGCAAGTTCCACACTGCTAAAGCAAGTTGAACCTCTTCTTTTCTCATGGCAGAACATTTAGCATCAGACCTGAGCAGAGCTGGGGTTTTGCCTTTGTAGCAATTCACAGTACAAAACCATGTCTCACAACTAGTTACACTGACTTAGTGGCATCGTCAGTTACACCATCAAAAATACAAGCGTGTGAAACTGAGAATTGAAGTAAAACATGGCTCCAGCACACTTCTTCCCAGCTACTGCCCACGAGCATCAATGACAACAGAACTAGTATGAGGGGAAAACGATGAGGACAAACTTCAAAATGTGCTTTTACTGGGGTTTAATACTTTATAAACTGCTACAGGACAGACTTACCAGATACCGGAAATTCTGTTGTGGTTTGGCCCTGGGTACCCGTAGGTAAAGCTTGGCCATCTCTCTAACAAGGAGAATGCACTTCACTGTAACTGATTTTACAGATATAACTGCATTATAAGGTAATACGTTTCCACAAGTTTTTTTATGCTCTTCTCAAATAGAACTAATGGAAATTCTAGTTTGTTACTTTGACCCCTCTCACCCGCTTCCAGCGCAGCTGGTACAACATATCGTCTCATGCTGATCTGTGACCACCACGAGAGTAAAAGCATGAAAAGGTTGTGTGAGGAAGGAAGAAGATATTGCTCCCTTTCAGGATCACCATGTCACTTAGTGCTTCACCTTCATTTTTCTAGCACAAAGATGCTAAAGCAGTGAAGAATATGTTCTCAGGCTGAAGTATGGGCTGACTCTTATTAGAAAAGCCATCTCAGCAACCAGAACAGTCCACAGAGAGTTAACAAAGAACGGGCAGTGCACTACACTCCTGTTCTTCCAACTCCTTGCTAATTTAAGTGGTACTGTCATTAAACGCATTTGACAGAACATTTATCTAGTTCTATATCAAAGCTAACAAGAAGGGAACTATAGGAAACTACACAACAGCTTGGTGTCTGAAGCACAGGACTTAAAAAGTACAGAGTGTACTTCCCTATTCTTCTAGTCAGTTCTGCAGGCCGAGGGTGGGAGAACAAAGCCCAAGACCATACCTCCTCCCCAGCCAAAACCACAGTGACTGCACTTCTTCCTTCTACGCCCATGCAAGTTCAACTGCAAGACCTAAGCCAAAAAACACCAGCACTTAGCAGTTGTAAGCACAACAGAAAAACATGCTCTCTACTTATTTCATGTAACTTTCACCTACATACTTACTCACATTTTCACTGAAGCACAGATCTAGTGACATTCTGCTGAGGTTATACAATTCAGTCAACTCCTTAAATGCCAGCAGCAGGTGCTGCAGCTCTGACCACAACTTGCTCCTCACTCTCACCTGCCTTGCCTCCCATTTTTGACTCTTCCACCAGTTGCTCCGCACAGAAGCCTCGCTACACCTTCAGTGGCCTTCACATACACGCAACAAAGGGAAACGGGGAAATGTGAAAGTATCAGCTCTGATCCAGGGACAGTTTATATTCCATGCATACTTCCGATGAGCTTAGCACATTTTAGACACTAGAAAGGTTAAATATTATAACTACAATTGACTCAAATTCAGCATCTGAAGAGCTTAACGAACAGTCAACTATTCAAACACAAGACGGATTTAAATACATAACTTGTTCCCTTTAACTTTATAGCAGAGCTGCTTGCCTACTTAAACATTACACGCAGACTTCCAATACTATACTGAATGATGGTCTTCGGTTAACTTTTCAGGACAGATGTCATAGCCACCACATACTTGACATTCTCAGAAGCTTCAAACAGTACAGTCACTTCTGTATCACTACGATATCATCTCACTACTGAAGCACATTAGTGCCTGAAGGCTCCGCTCAAGGTCTCCAAGCAGTACAATTAATACAGAATGACACTACATCTGTCCCAACAAACAAATCAGTCAGACAGTACGAAGGTTAAGAAATTAAATAGGAGGACAGAGCGAGCAGAAAAGGATTTGCTCAAGGCCAAATCTAGGTTGATGGTAGAATCTGAAGAAAACAGACATCTATCAGACTGAACCAGTCTTGCTTAACCTGACTGCCCAGGAACTTCCCTTCACACCTCTTTTTGCCTCTTCCAAAAGCAGCACTTCCTTGTACCAGGCAGGGGCTTAAACAGACACAGGTGGTCAAGAGAATTTCCACAGCACATTACCTACAAAACTGGCTGGTGAAAACACCAAATCTCTCACAGAAAACGCTGGCACTCTGAACGTTCCACTCTCTTTTTGCTTTGCCTTCAGAAAGATACTGGCTTGAGAGGGAGTGTTTAAATCCATACATCAAATTATAAAGAATACACCACTACAGCACCTGTACACCTGTGCTCTTTATTGCTTTACAGCAAAAGGTAAACCTCTGAGAAAATGCACAATTATACTAGAGAACAAAAATAGTGCTATACAACTTTGCTAGGGGGAAAAAAGTGAAGAGGCTGCACTGTGATTAATTTATGTATGGTAATAAGACTATTTAATGAAACATAATAAAAATCAAATGCCACTTCTGAATTTTTTTTTGTTTACTTTTTTTTACAGAAAAGCATATCCCAGACGTCAAAATCCACATAATCTGTATATCATGTTTCTCTCAAACTGTTAAGTATTAAAAAAACCCACAAACCTCTACCTTACAAAAATAACACTTCAGAGCAACTAATAAAGCAAATGAAGTTACTTCATCTGTTGTTTTTTTCCTTTCTTGATACTTTATCATGCATACCAAGAGGAAGCACCTGGTAAAAACCACACATATGGTTCAGGTCTGTAAGCAGTCTCAACCATGAGTGGTAAGGCATCAGATGAGAACAATGTGAAAACACTTTTGCATCTATGAGGTGAACAATACAACTACTGTCCTGAGCCAAGCATCTTCAGAATTTCACCTCCCTCTCATCAGGGAGAGCCAGAAAACTTTCTGCCAATGTTACCAGGAGTAAAGCTGCGCAGGGTGCAAATTTGTGAACATTAGCAAGACAACTGGGGGGAAAAAAAAAAAAAAAAAAAAGAGGAGCGAAAACAAAATCTCCTACAAGTAAGGTAGAAACTGCCCAATTTATTGATACTTGCTTACTGTGGCAATTTAGTTTGAACTGATTATCCCGAGTTCCCCTTAAACACTGAGAACCAGTTATTTTATTAAAATCATCAAATCAACCACTGCAAAACATATTATAGAATCTAGGTACATATAGGGCAATTAAAGGCAAGATTTTTCATAAGTTTACTACACAGCAAGACTTGGTCATTGTTAATAAATAGCGTTTAGTTCAAACAAAACATTAAACTGTAAACCGAGTGCCTTATTATCACTACATCCGTTTTCCATTTTGGCCTATGAGAAAGCAATATACTGTGGCAATTTACATTTCCCAAAGTTTTTCAGAGTTAGATATCAGAAGCAGCAATTGGTTTTGGTTCCTTAGTGTTTATTTACAGCATACCTCAACTACACCAAGTACTTAGGACAAGGAATAGGTAGATGATCCACTATTTCCAATAATCTAACATGTTCCAGGCCTGTATAAGTTTCCTAAGCAACCCCTTGACGTGGCAGGGCAGTAGGTTTTGATCTTTAATTACTGGTCACAAGCTTAGTTTCCAGCTCCCCACAGTATTATGGGACACGAGACACATGAAAATGATGCTGTCTGGACTTGGTGCATTTGGTAGTTGCTGTAGAATAAACGGGACAATGCCAGAAACCTTTCCAACCCCATCTTCCTGAACAATCAATGAAATTACGGGACAGTTTGGCACGTAAATGAATTTATTTTTATTGCAGAATCCATGCAGTTCTCCATGAACTAATTAGGAAAAAGAAGGAATTTAAAAAATTGCAGCAATCCATTTCCTTGTAGACCTGTCTTACACACTAAGTGCAAGACTCAGGGCCACCTGACTCTTGCTCACCACTGCAAACTTGCACATACTGCATAGGCTACTACAGTTTGAAGAGTCTTTTCCTTTTTGAGACCTCATGTGCCCACCAAACCACTCACCTGCAACCCAGATGCATCAGATGCACCTGATCCCACACTGGGAGAAAAGTTACAATGTGATTTTCTACCCAAGTTTTGTCCTCAAAGACCAAAGCAGGGGATACATGGTGAACAACAGCCCATCAAGCTCTGTATACCTGCCGTATCCCAGCTGGAGGATCTCACACCCTTGGTCAGAAAGGATCAAAATATTTACCTAAATACATTATGTTCAGTGCATTTGACTTTGATGGATCTGCACAGCCAAGTTTTCCAGAGGGGAAGTCTAGAAGACTGGTCACTACAAGAGCACAGCTTGGGACTTATACTACTGTGTGTACTGAAACTTTGGTCCACAAAACCACTTTGCAAAATACTGCACAAACACAAAGAAAAAACATAAGTAGCCAGTTGTCTTCTCTTCCTGGTGTTTTCTCCCTATTCCTTCCAGTGTGGTTATGTGTTGTCCTAAAGGAGATGGCAAAGAACTAATACAACTCTATGAATTCTAGTTTGTATGCCTTTTATGGATAGCTGCTTATCTGCCACAGCAATGCAAAATACCCACTTTCTTCCAGATAAAGCACAGAAGTATCTGTTTATATCATCTGTCCAATGCAAAGGGTAATAGTTTTATACAGTGTGGGTACAGACTGTAAACTGTTATTTTTGGGTGGGGAAGGGTGGAGGGTAGCTAGCAATAGCTAGCAACAAGAAGCATCTTTTTTTATATATAGAAAGATGTCTCTTTTTTAAAATACGTGTGAATTCTCTTCCGGTACAATGTAGAAAAACAAATAAACAAGATATTATCACAAGGCAAACAGAATACCACATTACGTGCAAAATATACAACAGTGTCAGCAGAGGCTTAGAAAGCAAACACTAACTTTTAATGAACATTTTAATAGTTCTCATCTTTTTTTTTTTCCTGGGGAGAAGATTTTTAAAGCTGTTATCTCCTCAGACTGACAATCTTTTCCTTTAGAATTCTTGTATTTTACATGTTCCCATAGAGTTTCTTATGGATAAAGCCAATGAATGCCCAAATGGTAAGCTGCTGACATGCAGAACATAATCTCACTAGGTCTCAAAAATTTCTGCAATATCATGCTTCTAAGGCTCATTTCATTCATGTCAACCATGACCAAGAAGCTTTTTAATCAGCTATGGATCTGATGCAGGAGAACAGCACATCTCTCATTAAATCCAACACAGCACAATCCTCATTTGGCTACATCTCATAGGACCCTCTTTAAAAAATAAGGGGGGGGTGTGTGTCATTTTATAGTGACAACTACAAAATAGTAATGGTGAAAGTGATCTGGTAAACACAGTAATGTACTAAAAAAGCATGTATTTCATAACATACTTATTTCTGAAGTGGCCTTGCCTCTTCAATTTTCTACACCTACCTTGGTTGACTTGTCAGCACTATGTTCTCGTTTTCCTACATGGTTCCCCATGATGGATCACCAGTACTTCAAAATCTGAAAAGATAAAACCAAAACAACATTTTTGAAACCAATACATTTGTACTGAAATACAAACTAATTTTTCATCTGACACAGAACAAAGAGATAGTTCACATACAGTAAGCACTTTTACAGTCCAAGGTAAGATCTGTGAAAGTAAGTGCTCATGTGGTCTATTGCAAGACTAAGCAATACCAGAAAGCATTCCTTCTTCTAAAAAAACCAAACAAAAAAAACCCCACCACCCAAAAAAAAAACCCACAAAAAAACCTAACCATGAACAGAAGAGAAAAAATAAAGTGTTTATTGTTAAATTTGCACATAAACAAAACTATATGAGGAATTAGATAGCGGCCCCATCTTTCAATAGTACATTTATAATACCACAACAGTGTAATACGTATCAAATGGTCTGTAACTACTAACTTCCATAAAGGATCAAATAAGTTCTTTCAAATTCATATTTGCCATTATATAAGCAGCAATTACTGGAAAAAAGCACCACACTAAACAGCTAACAATTTGCTGTGGAGGTGAGAATGGATAGGTTCTTTACAGCCCACACTCCCATGACAAGCAAAAGAAAGGAATGCCAACTCCTTCTTTGTATTTTCTGGCTCACCCTGTTGTATCAGCTTTAACAGAGCTTATGTAGGTTAAACCACAAGACTCAAATTTCAGCTCTTAGAGTACTCTTGTGGTTATGCTACATATTTCTTCTCATAGAAGCATGTGTTTGTATAGGATCTTATACATAGCTGCTGCCTTCAGCCGATTTGAATGCAGTGCAAGGCAGCATTTAAAGTCCTGAAACTTAAAACTGCATGCAAAAGAAGTTTCAAGTGGACTTTTTCCTCTCAGAATTATGAACTGAAATTTCAGTAATAAAGTGAAGTTTCTGGTGCTGACAGTAACACTTTATTACTCTGCAAGAAACAGAGATATATACCATAAAACCTTAGCATCAGAAATCCTGGCAAAACACTCTCATCAGAGGGTTAAGTTATTTCATTAAGCATAATCTTATGAAAAGGCTTGAGAAAAAAGGATAAGCAGACCTTTGCTGTGACAGAAAATGCGTGAAGTAAAACAATACGCTATTAACCAGTTACACTTGGTAGAACATAGAATATAGTTATAACCCCAGCTACACACACTGACTTGTGTACCAAGGGACTCTAAACACAGAAACTTTGATTACTTCTGATTTCCATGACAGAAAAGCGTACTTTATCAAAAGCAATCTTGTCCTATTATCCCTACTACAACTTTTGGAGAGACTGACAGATTTATTTCTCTCCCCCGCCCTGATGATAAATTTTCAAATTAGTGAGGATCTGTAGTGCTCATTTGACTATTCACTGAATTCCACTTGCTCTAAAATCAATGCCACATATCAAGGTATCTGATTAAGCAATTCCTCATAAATATCCACTTCTAAGGTCTCACAAAGGAAAAATTAAAAAACATCCAAACTGAGTAAGTATACTCAAGGTAGAGTTTACTGTCAAACTGGAAACAGATTTTTATTTTTTTTAAACAGCACTATCTATTGCATAGAAGATTAAAAGAAAAAACCCTATCCTTCCAAACTGTAACATCAGCACAACCAACTCACATTGAACACAAAACTGTAGGAAATGTCTACAGAAGAATATATAGGCATAACGTTCTGAGTGTTCCTCCCCTTCCAGTCATTTATCGAAAGATTAACTATCAAACATGATCTGCTACACAAACACATTTAAGTAAACAGAGTATGGAGCCAACATGACCGTTCCAAACTAGAACTCTGATCAGTGTTCTCCTGCTTCCCCTTTGTCTCCCTGGTGTCTTTGGAATAATGCTCCAGGAACAACCACCCTGTACCCATGAAACACTGAGCATAGCGGAGTCCCAGTCCTACAATGCCACTGTAGAAAAAGATACCAGATATATTTCAAGCTTTCCTGTGAAACTAAGCCAGATAAATGTCTAAAAAAAATCATTTGTTACCCAGTAAAAAGAAAAGCAATAAAAATTTCCATGCTGACGCACTATAGATACCTAAAAATGATAAGGCCAGTTTTCTGCCCAAATGTCTGCCCAAAGCAAGCAAACAAAATGAAAACCAAGCAGAGAAGCATGTGAAATGGCTGATCAACAGACTCGTGATTCCCACGTGCATAATTCCTTCAGCAAGAGGCCAAAAATCACACATGGAAGGGAATAAAAAAAAAAGAAAAAAGTCTTGGAGAAACGGAAATGCACAATGCTATTCAAAGTTTAGTAATGTGGTTTGAGAGTATATCTACATCTGGGATGAGTGTTGTATTTCTCTAAAGGAACAGACTTAAAAGCTGAAAACGAATGGCATTGATTAAGCCTGTAAACTGCACTTGTTTCCTTTATTGTTTTCAATGTGTCAGAGGGACAGCACATGGTCAAAATTCACGACTGACCCCTTCTTATTCTCACCCCATACCCAGAAATTAACACTAATACAACTAGATTTTACTTCATCTTTTCCACGCATGAATGAACATGGATGTTTAAACCCCAGATAAGTTAGCTGTAGGTACCTGCTCTAAATTCCTTACATAGAGATAAAGCTACCTTTCAGCCAGAGGGACAAAAGCAACCAGCCAGATAGCAAGAGTATCCTAAAAGTTACAGAATTCTTCACACTACCTATTAAATGGAGAAAACTGTAAGTGATCCTTTGGGGGGAAAAAAAAGGCTTCCAAATAATGTGACATGAATGAGGAAAGCAAATATATAGTGACAACTCTTCTGTAGATATCTGATTAGGAAGCGGAAACACACGTACACACAAGCCTGTAAACACTAAAATAATTTACAACAAAAAGACCTAATTTCTCACTTTAGCCTCAAGCAGAAGTCTGCCTTACTCGATCGAAAACTGAGCACAGAGGTTGTTTTCACTTCAGGATGCAAGCACATCCTGAAGCGTTAAGACTTACAGCACTGATTTTGGTTCTTAGTGTCATGAGGAGACTACACTGCACAGGTTCTACCCGCGCCAATCTTTATGCAATGAGTTGAGTCACTGACTTCAATGGGATTACTCATTGCACAATCTTTGTAGGAACTTGCAGCCAACTATTCAAAAAATCTGAGCTGGAAAAAGATTTGTATTTTCTTTTTAGTCACCTTCGTAACATACAGGTTGCCAGACGAAGCAGCTTTGTATATAGCAAGGCAACCGCTTCTTGCACTTACTGATGTCAGTCAACTGATGAACATTCTTGTTTGCAGAGGTGCCCGTACATGCTTTAGCACTGATAAACAGCCACAAGAACAATCACGAAGCTCTACAACAATGCAAAAACACAAGTGCTATAGAAATGCTTCCTTGAATCCCATCTGAATCACATCTAAGAATAATTTGCCAAAATAGGCCTGAGCACGAGATCAAGCTTATGACCGCAACAACAGTGTTTGTCACTGAAACCTCCCCAGTGAAAACTGGCAAGTTTCATAAATCCTGTGAAAGATTTTGCACATGAGCTTGAGTCATAAAATGAGAGGGGACACTACGCAGGACTGCAGGGTCACAGTACATCACCGTTTCCCCTACGAAACTCCCCACCAAGATTGTAGGTTTCTGCATATTAAAACCTTGCGAGTGGCTCAGGAAATCACAGGCCATGCGAGCAAAACGATTCAATAGGGCTAAAAATTGAAAACATTTCAGCTACCTAACAGCTCTTTCGGGCAAAGCGAGTGAATTATGGTGGGATGCTGTGAACCACCGCTGCAGACACCGCCAGCAGCATCCCCCAGCCACCTCAACGCTACGCTACAGCCACGTACTGAGCTGAACGAGCTCTGCTGCCGAGACCCGGGCACTTCCCAATCAATGACTGATATACTGATAACTCTGGCTATCCAGGCTGCTTCAAGTAATCCCAAAATTTTGCCTGGAGGAATGAAATGAAGTGTCTCCTCCCATCAATTTACCTTCTTACGGAGTCAGTCTAACAGATAACCTGATGGAAGCCTACACCAAGCTGCTTTCTCCACAATAGGAAGCCATATTCCAACTAGCAACAACTACAGAATCACCACTGCCTTAACTCAAAGAGAGAAACTTCTCCTTGCTGTCTGCCAAACACATAATAAAAATAAAACCCAAACAAATACAAAAAGGAATGGAAAAACTCAGTCCTACACATCCTATTCATAAACAATATCTATAAAAATACGTGTATGTTGAGATCATGTAACTTATTTCTCTTCATCTGAAGAGTTAATTAAAAGTAGGATTTTAGAAACATGTATTATCATATGATTTTTTTCAGCCCATTCTAGTCTGCCTGTTGAAATTAAATGGACACTTGTAATTAAAAAAAGAGGTTCTAATCACCTTCACACACACACACACACACACAGAGTCCTATAAAGAGGTTTACATTACGATTTAGAATTTTCATTGAAAGGCAGAAAAATGCTTCTCTAAACTTTTTGAATATACCAAGAAATGCAATGGTATCGCTTCATGGAAGTTACGCTGTTTTAACTGCAAAATAGCATTTTCTCACTCATGGGAGCCTGAGAAAAGCTAACCCCTTGTAATGGTTGGACTGTAAAGAGTGTCCTCCCCTTATAAAATCTCACAGAACATTGTAATTTTTGTATATTCTAAATATAGACAATAAACTTCAGTCAAGGAGCTAGTTTACAATGACAGCTCACAAACTGTAATTCAGGAGTTAGAAGAGGCTATAAGCCAATGCACATGGAGCACCTTTATTGAACATTAATGGTTATTTCATATTAAAATACATAAACTACCAAATGTAAATCACAGGATGCTGCAAATGGATTGTTAAATATGATCCTTGAAGAGTAATTTAGTTATGTAAAATAAAGGTTCAATCTTACCTCTTCCCACACACTTAATTATGACTCAACAGAACTACACATAATAATAAAGGTATGCAAGTACTCACATACTTACAAGTATCAGAACATAATTATTACCTTGTCTAGCAATACGTATTCACCACAGACTGATGTTGTTGAATAATGGTGCGGAGCTACAATGCTAGATATGTCTCACAAGTGCTCCTGGCCTTACTCATGCATGGGAAGGGTAATCATAGAATCATAGAATATAAAAATATTTGAGGAATTTACTTAAAACTTCCTGCTAAATTAATGACTATTATCCAAGTAAATACTATATTTTACTACTATATCCAGAACTTATTAGACAAAATAAAAAGTGTAATTACTTTTACAAGTGCAAGTTCAAGAATTACTTGTACCTCTTGTACACAAGTACAAGAAGTGTGCAAGTCCTCTAATTTTCATAGCCCTCTACTGCAGACCCTTAATTACAAACTTACCCAGCAAAACAACACGCAAAAGACTTTTCTAGTGTCAGGTCCGTGTTACGTAGCTTCCTGGGAAGCAAGCTGACACATTGCCCAGCGCTGGCTGCCAGCTGGATGGAAATCTTGGATTGGGGTTTTTTAGGCTCTCAATGTGACATACATCTTTGGAAAGAAGCCCTTCACTTCAGCCTTCTTTCAAGAGATCAAAACACTGGGCACGCCTCAGCTGTTTCTTCAGAATTCTCTCATTGTGGTAACCTACTACTCCAACACACCAAGAAAGAAAACCTCCAATGGGTGCAGGTAAGTGACCTGCAGCTACTTCCATCAGCAGCCAGTGTCAGCTGTTTCAGAGACAGATGCCAGCAACCACATAACAAAAGCAACTGCCTCACGGGCAAACTCCTTCCTAGGAATCCTGCCCTCTTAATTCAAGTGTTAAATTATTTCATAAAACATAGTGGCTTATATCCCTTACAAGTTTCATCGTTATTTAATGCAGATTTAATTTTTCATTACCTGTGAAATTGTCTAATCCTCGCTAGATCATATGTTATTTCGCTTCTGACTTCCACGATGATACTTCTCTGAGAAACACTTCCTGACAGAAAAATACAGTATTCCAGATACATTTCTGTCGTGAATGATTAAAAGCAAGATTTCAGTGGTGACCGTCAGATTTAAATCAGAGAAGTCACCAGGAGTTTAGTACCGAGAGGTGTATCTAATCATGCTTGTACAGTGCCTTGCATATCAGTCCTGGTCCTCCTAGACATTGCATCAATTTCCATGTTTATAGACAACTGTATGTGCCTTAGCAAAGACCCTAGACCTAGAAAACCACCCCTCAGAGACAGGCCAAGTTCTCAAACGCTATTTATCTGAGAAAGTACTCCCCAGTACTAGCACAGTTGCTCAATATTTCACATACATCTCAGACCTGATTGCAAAGGACATCAAAATTATTTAATTTTCGCTACAGTATTATGCAAACAGTACGGCCCAGGAGGAAGGCTGAGATACTGAGATAGAATATATTCTGGGAAGAACGCTGCTGCAAGCTATTTCGTAAAATTACCACGGGGTAAGCACAGCAGACAGCACCCAAGGTGTTTTTTTTAAGATCTTTTCTGACTGCTTTGACTACAATTTTCCTCTCTGTATCACCAACAAGAATGATACTGCATATTATTTCTTATAAAAGCATGTGATTTTCAGGCATCTCACTGCAGCACAGCCGAGGATAGTTCAAACTTGATTATAGACAACAGTCTGTAAAAACAATTATAATGAAATCGCACAACCGCATATATTTATTTCCTGTAGCTTAGGTTTCCCTTGCTTTTATCTTCTTTCTTCCTTCAGCCCACTCCACTCTCCTTGCTGGAATACCACCAGCACCACCCCGCCCATTAAGAAAAAGAAAAGATACAGTTTTAAAATAAGTTTCTCAACGGGTCTTTACTGCTTCAAGAATAGAAAAACGCCCACCTAATGCCACTTATCACACACTGGTATCTATACTCCCTTACATAAACACAAACCTTCCATGATTACAATCAAACGGCAATAGCCACAGGCTTACTGGTTGTCTTCAAAACACCAAAGCTTAGCAGAGCCCCCTGAAGTCTATGTCAACACACCTGCAGGGTCATAAGGAAATTTCCATAATCACCTCCGCGTTAAAAGAGAGGCCAGTGCACTTGGTGAGGGAGTGACGTACCACCCCAAGGACCTGGGGCAAGGTGCAGATGTCCCCAGCACGTTCAAGCACCCCACCACACCGTTCTTTCTGCCTGCTGCACTTCTGCCACAGCACCTGCACCTCAGGGGCTTGACAAAACGTGTGTTTCCTTGTACATCCTATGTGCCTCACAGCTATTCCCAAGTCTAGAGAAAAGGGAGGACCACATACACGTCCAACATACACATGCCTTGAACCCACACCAGAAAGAAAATGTTGCCCTCCTATCAAATTAAGACTGATTTCTCTATTTTTAGCTCAGTCACTAATATCAACAGGTTCATTTAATTTGCTACATAGTATCTTTTACACACAACACCACAACAGAACAGGCTGATTTCCCCCTGGGCCCCGAATTGGAGGGCTGTTTGAGTCTGTGTGGCATACAAAACCAAGGAGCATGGACCAATTTTTCCCAACCACTTGGATAAGGATCAGACACATAATCATTCATGATTTTTTCCAGCAGTATCTGTGCCCTCCAGAGACAAAACAATTTGACACTGCAGTAAAATAAATTCTCTAATGAAAAAAAGAAAAAGAAAAAAAAAGGACAGAATAAGATACAGAGAGAATGGCTAAGAACAGAGACCCACCACTACCTCGTTCTATATATTGCAAAGATATGCAGTAGAATCCTGAGACCATAACTTTTCACTATTATTGCTTCTGAAGTACCCTTGTCCCACCTCTGCAGCTGTGGGCTTCACCTCTTGGACTCAATGAGTCAACAACTAAAAGGTAAACACCTGACCTAAATTCTAAAATATTTTTTAAAAGATAAAGCAGCACACAAGAATGTATAACATAAGTGCAGTATTAACCAGGAAAAAGAAAAAAAGAATGAAATACAAATTCAAGTCTCAGAGAATTTCAGGCCAAAGTAGTAATCTTACCAGTACCAGAGGGGAAAAAGCACGGAGCAATCAAGAAACCATACAGACAAGTATTGTTATTTGTTACTTGGAGACTTTCAGTTTTTGAGATTGAGGTACTCTGAAATCAGACAAGACCTCACATCTGTTTTCACATCAAAATGAAAAGATACGACGAGAATAAAGACAAGATATATTCGTACACTCACATTTTTCTCCCTGTTCTCTGCTTAGAAAAACAAGTCCTCTCCGAATGGTGAGTGGTATATTCTCCCTTTTACAGCGAGGTAGGTCGCCTAAGCTTCCCAGTGAACACAACCACTTTGATGGTCAGCGTTTCATTAACACACTGTAGAGACTGATGACAAAACGCACACCTGCAGTGTGTCTAAACACACATGAATCAAAGGCACTGTATGCTGGCTCTTATCTTCTCATATTCAAGAGACTGACAGATGGGACAAGAAGATGATTCACCCTCTCCAGACACCGTTAAGTTTGCTTTAAGAAAACAATGAACCACTATATCCTTCTCAATTAAATAACTCAATTAAAAAAAAAAAAAAAGAGGAGAAAAGCTCTTTCTGCCTGACCTCTCTCTCCTTCTGTTCTGATTTCATATGTAATCTATCTATACTATAAACATATCTACCCAGAGATGGGTTTCCTGTAAGTGCTCCTCTGTCACATTTGGCATAAATACTGATATTACGAAAGGGTCTGACTTTCACCATACTCCAAGTTGACTCCCTCTTGGCTCAATCTGCTGGAGAGTCATGTCCCTCCCTTCCCATAAACACACTGCCAAAGAAGCACTGAATCCAACGTTTCTTTTCTGACATGAAAAAATGTGTCCTTAACTATATACTTAGATTTCTCACTTTTCGTGCATTATATCTCTTACTTCTTTTTGCCTTGTCTTTTACTAGTTTCGTTTCCTGAGGGTTCACGCATGAGATTATGCTCTGAAAGTAATTTAAGTAATTTGATGGAGACTTAGTCCTCAATATTGTCATTTGTGAGTGTTCTTAAAACATGTAATACGGTTCAAGATTCACGTGACGGCCTCCTGACAGGTTACCATTATCCACAGACCACTAGCACAACCAAGACAGTTCTCCAGCTTGAAATGGTTTGCTATGCAAGTTGCGAGTGCCACCTCAGGTAAGGATTTAGTAAATTCTCCTGCTCCTACATCAAAAAATAAATTTAAGAACAGTGACTTACAAAGCTGTATACAAGCAATTTTTCTGTGCTCATGAATGCCTATCTGGAAACACAGATACTATGACACCAGTTTGTGATCTTCTCTGGCAATTATACATGGTTTGCTCTCCCTTCTGAACAAAGAAAGCAAAACTATTTTTTTTCTAAGGATAATTGTTTGTCTGAGAAATAAATACATCTAGCTCCTTTCAAATGGAATTTTAGTCCAAGTATTTTGGACTTCGGTTGTTTAGGTCAGAGGCTCAGCAGGTTACAGTCACTAAGCTGTGAGTTGTTGCACTTGGAATTTTAAATAATTGATGAGTAACAGCAGCAACCCTGGCAGCAACCCTGCCACTGAAATCTGCATGAGAAACCAGTTAAGTCTTTACATCACCCCGATACAATTATTGTACTTGTGTGCTTCTTTAAATATGCTTTCAAGTACTCATGCCTTGTACTCGAACATTGCCTCATTTTATCTAAATCTTAAATTTCATGTACTAATGTTGCCTTCCCAACCTTTATTCAGGCTACATACAAAGACAGCATAGAAATAGTCATTACTGAATTACTATTGAAGAGAACAATGACAGACCCACGGAAAAGTTTCTGTTTGAACACCAGAATGTACGAAATGTACATACAACAATTATTTCCCCTTCTATCATTAAAAAGAATAATCAGACTTTTTATTTCTTGTTAAAAGGAAAACCAAAGAACGTGAGAGGTCAAACACTCATTTCTTCAGCATAGTTTTCCCATGTAGTTCACCATTGACGTCAAATTCAGTGTACAAAAAAACCCCAACAAAATCTGCCAACATGTCAAAATAATGGAGTAAGAAAACGTATTTCAATAAGGAGACTAGTAGTGTATTCACTTTCAAAGATGATTACCAAAATATACCTTAAATCCACTGTATGATTAAAAGTTAAGTAAGCTTATAGATAATATTCACAGCACCCATCACAATAATATCTTGGTTTTGAGCAAGCTGCACTTGTAAAGTATGGGAACCAACTATTTTACTTTTATTGCTAACAGAATGTTTTTAGAAGAAGAAAATATTTCAAATCCCATCACTGAAATCATGATGGGGTCCACAGCCTTCAACTAACAGGGGGACTCATTCCAGACAGTATGCAAAGACAACGAGGAAGTTTCTTCCCTAAATGTCTTGCAACGTAAGTACACAAAACACACAAATAGGAAGTAAACCTTTCTCCCATATTACAGACATAGAACAAAGACAGAGGTAAGTTAAGGGCAATACACGAGAAATTACTTACGGCCCACTTGAGAAGCTTAGGCAGACATTAGAAACTGAAATCCAGAGTTGTAATTTTGAAAAAGCATTCTCAGCTACTACATAATGCTGGGGTTTGTAATCACAACAGACACCTCCTTTCCTATTTTACAAGTGCTTCATGGACTTCAAGTTCTGCCATCAGTCAATACAAAACCAACACTTCAGCCATGATGACATGGCCAACCAACTTCACATGATTTTTTACACCAGAATACCATCGACATACAATGAGGTATTTCTCTGCCATCCTAGGTCTGCAGCAGACTTTCTCAGACACAGAAAATGCTAACCATCAGGCTCAGCCTTATCATAAGACACAGTGGAAACCACCGTAATACACCCCTCCTCACTGCCTTTTTTAAAACAGCTATAGCAGGAGGTCACCCATACCATTAGATAATAAGCTTGTGATTAGCATACTCACACAGGATGTGGGAAACCAGGGATCGTTTTAGAAGATACTGAGGGGAAAGATCAGTCTGACTTGATCACAGGATAACTGTGAGTCACCAATGTGATCTGGCAGGGGAAAATAAAAAAAGAGACAAACAGACCTGCGTTGTATCATGAGGGGATATTTCCAGTCAAGATGGGGAAGAATTAATGCCATCGTACAAGCCACTAGCATAACCTCATCTGAATACAAGGTACAATTCTGGTCAGCCATATTTAACAACATGAATTTTTTACTAGAACAGATGCGAGAATGATGAGAGCAATAGGAGCCTGTTATACAAGGGTAAGACTAAAAGCCCATGACATGTCAAGCCTAAGTAAAGCAAAGCTAAACGGCAACATTAGAAGAGAAAAAAATACATGCTGCCCACATATAAATCTCAGCTGCAAGTCAGAATGTTTACAAACATCAAAAGAGCCGGGCTCTGGAAGAACCAGCAGACAGTAGAAAAACTAGCTATGTTCAGAACAGAAAGCAAGAGTCTGCCTACTGTATTTCAGAGACTGCGTGAATGGCGTGGTGTTTGCCATGGCAGAAGAACAGCCCCCAAATGACACAGATGATTCCTTTTGCCTGAGAATATTCCAATCCACATTTCCAGATGGTATACCTGGAGCATGCCAGGGAAGGGCCGAGGGAGTGGAGAAGGACTACCTTTTGGTGAACCTGTTCATACACTGACAACTGACTTTTAAAATTGTGATTTTATTTTGTTTGAGGGTTTGATTATTTTATTCAGTTTTTTAAATTCCTTGGAAAGGGAGAGCAAAATTGAAATGTGCTAGCTTTAAGCCAGCCAGGTTTCACTCGGTTGTAGGACGCTGGACAAACAGACTTTACTCCCCACTCTGAGTTCATTGATGAATTTCTAGTTGCCCACTTTACCCTGTAAGTGAGCAGTATAAAGTACAGGTAAACCGTAATTCTGTCTGTACAAAGACACACATCTCCTGAAGAAAGCGACCAGCACTCCTGCCCAACAGCCTCTAGTTTTGAAGCCTGCTCCTTGGAGTGGGAAATGCAGGTCTGAATCTTTTGGGGAAGAGATGGAGCTGATCTCCACCCCAACCATGGCACTGTAGGGTCTAGGATAGTCAGACCTATGAGTGTGTCAGCACCTGCCCTCAAGGAAAGGGTTGTGAGACACACACAAAGCCCACCCCTGCCCTCCGCAGCAGTGGGAACAGGAACAGCAGCACAACACAACACGCTGTGTTTGGACGGATACTGACTTTAAGGGGCTTTCTGCTCGGCTTGTAGGCTACACTGGATAACAACCTGCGGAATCTAATTCTCAGCATGAGATAGACTAGGTGCTTTATACCAGGCTCTTGAAGTCACTTGAACCCCCACTTCCCAAATCATTTACAAACTGACTGCTCTTTTCATAAAATTCCTCCAATACTCTATTCCAAAATAATCCTTAAAATCCCCTCCCCTCCTTGAGCACTCTGCAGTGAACACACCACCATGGGAGAACAATACTGAATAAAATTTCTACAGTCTTTTACACTTTACAATCATATACATATAACAAACCCTCCATAAACAGTGATTTTAAACTTGTGTGCATCATATCATTGATTCAATCAAAAAAGTGCCTCTCATCCCACTCCTTAGCAGAGTTAAAACCTTTCAGAAAATAGGTACTAAGCTGCTGATTTGTCTGAACTCCTTACTTTCCCACCTCAAACAATACCTCTACCTAATCTGCTATTATCAACTCTTAATTCACCTGTAGCACTCTTATGTACCAACAGTTCATAGCACTAAAAGTGCAGTCAGTACTGCAGGTTACTGTCTGAAGTCCCAATTACATGACACCTGAATCAAAAGCTGTCATTTAATACTTAGAGTGAAAACAACCGGTCTTTTATTTAACATGGCATCTTGCTTAAATGAGTTTTTATTGCGATTATAAGGGATCAACCAGTTTGCAAGCAATACAGTTATACTGACAGCTTAACTGCTTTATAACTTTTTTTTTTTAATGGAAAATCCAGCTCTTCTAAGTTAGTAGTTATATTTAGTTTGAAGAGATGTTGCAGCTGGAGCCTTTCACTCCCAAATACACTGGTGATGACCCGTGTGCAGCATCAGTCCCTTCTTTATGCCAACATTGCCCAGCTGTGGTCCCTAACATTTAGTCTGTGGGATTTTAAAACCTTACGATAATTCTGGATGACCAAAGTTGCCATTATTAAGCTAACTCTACCATTTAAATCACTATCTTAATTTGGTACATCCAGCAAGTCTAATGCATTGCCATTTATAAGTAAGTTTCTATGAGTAAACCCACTCCCAGTTTGGTATTTTGCCTATGTCCAAAACAAAAATGCAGTGATGTTAGGAAAAAAAATGTTTTGCCCATTTATTATTTCAAAGGACACATAATTCAGTCAGATAAAGCCACCCTGATCAAAAACACAGCTCCACCCCCAAACCACAGTATCTGGCAAGGATGTTTAAAAACCAAAGCTAGAAGCACTGCAGACTTGGTATGTTTAAAGTTAAGCATGTGGAAAGCAATTACCACCACAACTGGGTTTTGCTTTGGTGGGGTTTTTTTTGTTTTGTTGTTGTTTTTTGTTTTTTTAAACATGGCTGCATGTAAACATTTCATCAGTTGGTATACATCAGAGTTCATTTATATTAACTCTTAAATTCAATTAGTAATGCACATAAAACTTCCCCTATTTTGCCAACTATATCATATGAATACCCAGTTCAGCACACTTAAAATTACACTACATATTGGTTGCCTGCTAGAACAGAGTAGGTTTGCAGACCATGCCACGCATACTCTCTCAAATGCTACATGGGGAAAAGGTGTAAGCAGATAATAACGGAATCAGATGGACAGCAACGCCAGGCCCAGTGGGACAGGGACATGCAGAGATTGATAGAAGAATCGTATCACAACACAGCAGAAACAAAGACACCTAATAATATTGGTACCCATTACTATTCTGCTTATTTAAAGTCCTAACACCCCTGGCAATACCAGCATCTTGCTCAGCACTTGCTTACCATTTGCACACTGCAGCCTGCCCAGACCCAAACACAATCCAGCATATATAACTTTTCACAAAGGATATAGGGCGGGTTTGTATGCTCCCCTCCCCTTACCTGCCTGAGCTTGTATTATAAATACTGCATTCTCAGACGGAAACATGCTATGTATGTCTCACAGCAATGTTACTCAGCGTTCTGTTCAGCCTGAACCCTACTTTCTTGCCTCAATTTCCCCTGAACATAATTCTTATTTTCTCTGTTTCATGTGAAGTGGTACTACTTTTGTGAGGCTGAAAAGTCACTTTCCTAGTTCAGGCTCTTCATTACAGTTTTTTGTTGGGACAGCAATCAGAAGGATCTCTCCAAAGAGGAGCTAGTCTCTTTCTTTATGACGGGCTGAAGTGAAATAATTTAAGTGTGTCTTTTAGTTTCATCTAATGATAGCTTAATTTTCCAGGAACTTGAGTCATATCAGACCTCATAAAAATTGATATTCTGTGTAAAGTCAGACCGTGAAATCATAAACCATTATTGTAAAAATACAGTAAGTCTCTTAAGGTTAGCAATTTTAGTTACAATAAAGATTAAAATCTATTCAATAACTTCAAAGCACAAGGTTACCAACCAAATGCAAATAAGAATAATTTCAAACATTTCTGAATTGCAGCAACCTTCAAATAGAGAATACTTAAAATGCTTAAAACAGTAAATGACAGGCAACTTATTCAACTGACACTACAGGAGGAATTTTTATACAAACAGAATGTAATTATAAGCTGGAATTGAGTCAACATACTCAAAGTTGCCTCCCTCAATCAATAGAGAAAAATCCTCACAAGATGATTCAAACCACTAAATGACACATGCAGAATAACCTTTCTGTTTATTATCTATCTAAAATTAGTGTGACAACAAACATTAACGTCTTAAAATCTTCTTGCATTCATTTGATCTTAGTTATTCGGGTGGTCTTTTCTTACACAAGCAAACTCACTGAAGACAATCATACTGTTCTGCATCAGGAAGACACTGCAAAACCAGCTTTCATGCTTGTGTATGCCAGTATTATTGCTCTAATGCATGAGTGATTATGAAATTACTTCATTGCCTTCTTTCCAAAGCCCTGGTTATTTCCCTCAGGTTAAAGTACAGAGGCTGGCTGATTGTGAAATACCTTTAATCATTTGGCTATCTTGAAATGCAATAGTCTACCAATGTCACATTTGCATGTTAATCTTTTACTTGCAGTGATTATTTTACTAAATTGGACAAAATGAAAATGTGATTTTACATTTCATAAATAATTAAAGCATAAAACCAGACTCCTAAAACATGAGAGACACAGACATTAGAGATAACAGTGAGAACGTAAGTATCTAAAACTTACTAGGGAGGTACTATTTATCTTTTAGCAACTGACTTTTTCCCTGCATGCATTTTTCAGTCTCAGTTTAGAAATGGTCAGTATGATTTTGGGGTATGTGTAAGACTGAGTTAAAATACTGACAATGATGAGCAATCTAATAGGATTTTTTCCTAAAGTATTAAAGCCTTACTGCAATTAAAGGCTATTGGAGGCATTAAAATCATGAGTTAATTATACATGCCATTCAAAACATATTATGAAAGCTGTATTTCTCATTAATTCACTGCTGACAGGATCGTTACTAGACTACTTCTAAACTGTAAAATATAACTCTTACATCCAGTTCAGCTACTGGTCCTGGAGAAATGTTTCATTAAACATATTTAAAAACTTACTCTCAAGAGGTTTTTAAGATCCTAAATAATAACACGACGACTAAAAATAAATACCTAAAATATAACATATAGTTCTGTATAGCATGAAACTAAGGACAACTATCATCACATGACAAAATTATTTTCATATGTGATGAACTGCACAGAGTTATCATTGTTTATCAATAACAGAAAAAGTTGGAAAATTAAACCAGTAAGTCATGTGGTGCCAATGATAAGATCTGAGAAATACTAAAAAATTCTAAGCAATAAGGGAATATCAAAATGCCAGTTAGAAGGAAAAAAGTCACCACATGACCAGAGAAGTTTTAAATGCCTATTAGCAACACCACCACCACCAAAACACAAAAAACAAACAACCACAGAAAAAGAAACTTTAAGTGCCTATTAGAATGCAAATAAAGACTTTTCATGTGTCCTCTCACTGACACCTGCATATGTATTTCTCATTATTACCAAGCTAGTGGCAAGATTATGGACCTAAATAAATACAAAAGAGAATCCAAGACAAAGCCCACTGGCTATAAGCACATCACCAATACAATGATCAAACCAATTATTAATAGCTAATTATTAATATAATTATTATTACTGTCACTTTTGCTGCCACCTTCCTTTCTTGCAAATTCCTCAAACACACACAGGGAGCAAGAATCACTCTAGCAGCAACATCCTGTTCTTAACAAGCCTGTTCCCCCAGGTCACACGAAGTCCCAACTCATTCATCACCACATTCCCAAGACGCAGGTGCTCCATCCTGTGACCAGCATGCACTCAGTCACCTACAGATGGACAACAACTGCACATGCAGAAAAGAAGAGCAGGAAAGGGATTATGCAGAGGTTACCAAGTCTGCGAGATCCCTGGGAAAGCAAGTATTGCGGTCCAACCTACTTTCATTGTTTGTTAGTCTGCTCCCATGGTATGTTCAGACATACGCCCACCCGGATGTCATTTCTGGGTATACGAAGAAGGTGGCGATTGGGAATCAGCAACAGGGACTTACCAAGGTTAAACAGTGCCTAACTAACGCGATTGCTCTCTGTCATAAACTGACAGGATTTGTAGACGAGCAGAGATCAGTGGTGTCATCTACGCTGATTTTAACCAGACTTTCAATACTGTCTCCCACAGCATCTTTGCATCTAACCTGATCTAAGTTACAGCCTAGATAGGTAGACTGCTAGATGATAAAAAAACCCCATCTCTATCATTAAGCCCAAAGAGTAGCTCTTCATGGTTCACAATCTACCCATAATCAGGTTACAAGTAGGTAGGTTCGGGGCCCTTATCCTGTTTAGTATCTTTACAAGTAAGATGGCAGACTGTACAAAAAGTACCTTCGGCAAGTCCGCAGACAACACCAGGCTTAGGGGTGCAGCTGGAGGGCAGGGCTGCCATTGAGAATGACTTAGACAGGCTTGAGGAATGGGCCAACAGAAACCTTGTGAGAGGGCAGCCTGAAGACTAAGTTAGCGGCAAAGAGCTCTGCTGAAAAGGACCTGGGGGTCCTGGAGGACAGTAAGGGAGATGGGAATCAGCAGCCCAACTGGCAGCAACGAGAGCTAACAACATTCTGGGATCTGGCAATAAAAGCACCATCAGTGGACTGCTTCATGTACCATCTATTACTCTTGTATCCAGACTGCTGGGTCTACTTTTGGATCCTCGCTTACATCAGTCAACTGGAGCAAGTTCAGTGAAAGGCCACAAACGCACTTGGCAGCTGGAGCACGTGCCCTGTGAGGAGAGGCTGAAGACACTGGGGTATGTATTTCAGTCTGAAGAGGCTTTGGAACATCCAAAAGTGGCTTTGCAATATCTAAGACTAGTTTACCAAAAAGGTGGAGCCAGGCTCTTTACCACAGTGCGCAACAAGGGGAGAATGATGTCAACTGAAACTACGGAACTTACAGATATTTATTAGATATAAGGGGGAAAAAAATACACTATGAGCATAATCAAGCACTGGAACAGATTCCCCAAAATATTGTAAAGTATCTGTCCTTGGAGCTTTCCAAGATCCAGCCAAATCAAGCCCTAAGTAACCTGGTCTGATCTTGTACGTGACCCTGCTTTGGGCAGAAGGATAGACCGGAGACCTCTTGAAGTCTCTTCTAACCTGAATTAGTCTATAAATCTATATTGGAATTGTGTACATATGTTAAGCAGAGCACACACATTTAGGCACAACGTATCCAGAAAGAGAGGAGAAACTTCAGGCATACTCAAAACATGTTGTACAAGTGATCTACGCACGTGCAGTAAATTGAATGCCTTCACTATTCTCCAAATTGTATGCACTTACGCAGATCAAAAGAACTGCATATGCATGTATTTACCCACGTGACTGATTAGGGCCCCACAGAACTTGTCCTTCAAATGCCTCTACAAAGCTACTTGACTCACTGAGCCAGGAAGACTGAACAACCTTAACCACAATTAATCCTAATTCACTTAGTAGCACTGCAGCTATGGGGGAGAAGCCACCAAAACCAAAAGCTAATTACAAACAAGAAGAGACTACAAGTACAGCATACGCTTCATGATGGAACAGTCCCTAGTGGCAGAGCATAAACCACAATTAAGAATTCCAAGCATGAGGCTACGCAACGCTGTACCAGATAACTGCATTCAGTCAAAGAGCATACTTTTGTTGTCGCTACATGCTGTTTGTCATCGGTGTTGTATTTTACCCTTCCCACTAAGGCCTAATAGTTGAACAAAATATTACTCACAGAGACGAAACGTACAAACCGGTTGCAATAAAAGGCCAATTAGAAGTAATGAGAAGTATTTTGCAACATTTCCTCACGCTTTCCAGGGGCGCATAAAACTATGACTTGTGGCTACAGTGCTAGCCTTTAGTTGGAACCAAATTTCTTCCTACACTGCTTTCATTGACAAAGAAGGTTGTGGCATTCAGAAGTTAGAATTAAAAAAAATAACAATGAAAAAGCAAAACCCAATAACCACACCACATACAAAGCTTTTTACCACAGGAGGAGGAGAATGGAGCATTTTGCAACCTATTCTGCAAGTCAGCCAAAATTTAAGGTGAACTTTTCAATATCAACAGTCCTGCATTTGGTTGAAGAGCACCTACTAAAATTGCCTTTAAAACAACAACAACTTTTCCCTGGGATCCTATTACAGATTCTTTCCCATTTGACAAGAGTATTTTTCTGAAAACAAAACCGAAGCCAAATTATTGCCTACCCTCCAGGTGAACAGTGCTGAGTCAGACTATGCTGATGAAAGCTACGCAGAAGCTTATACTTATCTCTTTTCCACAAACAAGTCAAGACAAAGTAATAGTACAGATAAAAGATTGCGAAAAACCAAGCCAGGGAGTTTCTATTTGTAGAAGCTACGCACTTTGTTTAGTATGAAGTCACTTGATACAGTAACTTCCACCATTTGGGGAAAGAGTCTAAAAGTAAAAGGCCCGACAAGAGCCAAAGTGGAAGATAACTGCAATTGTTTTCCTCTAAGTCAGTCCCAATTACCTGAGCACATACATTAAGGTAAAAAAACCCCAAACCAAACATAAATAAAATATCACCATTTTGACTTCTTCCTACTTTCACAAAAATAAAGGGAGAGCTGACACCAAGGCTTAAGAAATATGAAAAGGTTCTGCCCGTCTTTGCTATCAGCAACTTTGCTGATATATGAAGCACCCCAGGGAACTGTTCCCAGGCACCATTGCCATTTGATTAGCCTTTCAGGCACTGTAGTTTTTTCCCTTTGAACTAAGCAATCTAGAGGTGAAAATGCCTGGAATCAAACTGCTGAGTACTTTTCAGTGACTGTTTCACTAAGGAGCCAACTAAAATGGGATCGTTGTGTGATCCAGCACTGGATTTCAGCATTTTAGGGGATTCTGGGGTTTGTTCCTGTTTTAGCTCTCTAGAATGGTGTGAGCTGTCAGAACACTACATATGCAACACAATAAGGGTCAGAAAGTTTCCTACTATAATGATTATCTCATCCTTCAGAGATAAAGCTTTGAGGAACACATCAATCTCCAAAGTTACTGCCTCATATTGTTTCATCAGTACTTTATGCCAGATCTACTGAAAACATTGGCCAGTTATTTTCCTTGATTTAGCTTCAGTCTTTACTGCCATGGTTTTCACTCTAACAGGTCCTTTCTGGACACAAAGTTCTAGAGCTGTCCACACAAAAAGACAGTGGATGCATAAATCCATCATAATTGCTTCTGTACCTTCTTAACACTCAAAGGGACAAGTATATGATTTTATTTTAATCCCTGCAAGCTCTGCCTATGCTAGCTTTTCAGATGATATTCCAACACTACTTTTCATCCAGAGAAATAACAAGATTTGACAAGACAGTTGAACTGAGGACTGATTTTTTTAGAATCAGAAAAGAAGAGGGATGCTGACATCTGGGAAATAACAATGACGGAGAAAGAGAAGTGAAAAGCATTACAATACATTACACAACACCATAAAGCAATGTTTTGCTCTTAGCCACGAGATGTGGACTTAATTGATGCCAGGAGCTGATGAGTGTCTTCCGAGATGAGCTGAGAATCTAGGTTACTCAAGGAATTTGTCATGGACTCCAGGAACACTTCCTGGGAGTGGGTACTACGGGAAGACAGTAGAAGTTCTAAATATATATTAAATATATTAGTCAGAAGAAAATGGCTGTGAGCTAGGGGTATGTTGATGACACTCAGGTTTATGCAGAGATTTTAAGGCCAGAGGACAATAACAGCTGTCACAGAGATCTGCAGAATTTCTATGTTAAAAAAACAACAACAAAGGCTAGGCTGTATCTTCATCCAGGCACTAACCCAGCCTATACAAAGGTTGAGGAATGAGGGAGATTTTTTCAGTTGCAATAGACAAGGTGAAAGTGATACTGTTAGGTTGGTGAGGAAAAAAATTTGAGAAGACAGCAAAGACCATCTCTACCACTGAATGCACTCAACCAGCATTTCCAACCTGAAGCCACTCTACCTTACTTCAGTACACCTATCTGAAATCTGTCAAGGTAAACTATGGATATAAACACTAAGTAGAAGGTACGGGAAAACTGTCCTTAGGGCTCTGAGGCTATCGTTACGTTGGAAACTATGATTGTACTGGAACAGTTTTACCAGTGAAACGTGTTATGTCCCAAGATGAACCTACCTCAAGTTGGCTTCTTGCCACCACACCACACTTTGGCAATAGCATGCCCAGAAAGGGCTGGCAGTAGATCCCTGGACACAACAGAAGAAGGAGCTACACGCTGTCTTCTGAAAGGCCCTTGGATACCCAGAATATGCTATTGCCTTCTAATCTGGGAACTACCATGGCCCAATTAATAACCAAAAAGAAACTGGCAGGGCACTGACAACTACAGAACAGCTGTATTTCATGGCTTTTTGAATCTTTGGAGGACACATGTATTACCATTGAGATGACCGGCTGCTGTTGTACTACAAAAGTCCTCGATCAAACCTAATCCATCACAAACAACCATTATTTTTTTGTTGTTTTGCATGTGGTATCACAAGACCACAATCAAGAGAACTAACTCAAAAATGCAGTCCGATGCGATGAACACACCAGTTTCTTTGATTATAATGTTCCTCCTCCTGTATTCTTGAAAAATGTCTTTCAGAGAGTCAAGGAATAAAAGCAAATATTAAGACCAGGTCCAAGGGTTGTAAACAATACATAAACTTTCTCCAGAACAGCTTTAGGTGTATCTGTTAGTACTGATGTGTGTCTGTTAGTACAGTGCCAAGTCTCTTTTTTCAAGAGTTTGAATTCCAAAGATAACTGTAACTTGTCTAACTGCATTGTTCTACCTGAATTTTGTGACTTCTAAATAAGAAGTAGGGTAAGAACAAACATACTTCCACTTGTGATCCACAGATTTCAACTCTTCAGCAGAAGCCAGAGATAAAGTACCAAGTAAACATATAAAAATACACCACATGTCTGAATTAATTTTAGGAATACATATTGGTATGTCTTTGTTTTGATTTTTCTTTCCCTCTCACTTTTAAATCATAATAGTTAGATGCTAGATTCTCCCAGTTCTTAATTTTACCAATCTGGAAAGTCTTGAACTTAAACATTCCCAAACGTGTAAGCTTTTCCAAAAGTTTAAGAAACTAAGTATTAAGAATTGCAATTATCCACTATGAAGTTTTGCAAGTGTTGGAACAAAATACAAAAAAGTAAGACTTAAAAACGACCTCTCCTTCCAATGTGCAAAACAAACCTAGTACAGCTGATACATTGATTAAAAACTGCTGAAATTTAAAAAAAAAATCACTACCGTACATTCAGTCACCGTGTATTTTTAAAAAAAGATAACCTCTGAAGCTTTATTACTTAGCTTGTTTCTCCCCTTTGAAAGGCCTTACAAAAGCTTAAAAAAACCAAACCAAAACACAGTGAAGTAAAGATTTAGAAAACTAACTTCCCTACTGAGTTATTTCAAAATAACTTCAGGACAGAGGAAAAAAAACAGGCTGGAAATTTCCATGTTATTTCTTGTTTTTCTCTCACTTGCCCTTTGCGTGGGTTTTCCTGGGATATGTCCAAGATTTACAGCTATTCCAAGCAACAGAGCTGGGACTTCACAGTTACTGCAATTGATGCAAGAAGCCTTATAGGAACTATCTCACTTTATATTAACCAAAGAGTTATCCAATTATTTTTAACTGAGCATTTTAAGAAGCATAAAGCTTTTTTCCCCCAAATATGAGAAAACCAGAACATTAAAATCCAAATACTGTTGTCAGGAAGTGTTTAAGTATCTTCTGCTTAGAAACTCTTTAACCATGAAAAATTGTTCATAATAAATTCAGAATCCTTTAAAGAAAATATAAGAAGTTGTATGTCAATCTCTAGAGCAAAGTTAAACCCAGGATGATCAGCCTTTTACAGAAGGGTCAGTCTCTGCAAACCCCTCAGCTAAGAAGATGAGGTGTGCAAAACTGAGATAAGAGCAACTGATATCTCCTGGACATTGAGAAAATTTCTTTTTAAAAAAAAAAAAACAAACCCAAAAGCCAAATTCTGAAAACAGCTGGCAAAGCAAGAAAACAAGAGTACAATTTGTTCTTCAGAAAAGTGGATGAAATTGCTAATCATCTACATAACTATTATCAAAATTATTTACTGCTATACCTAAAAGCCCATGTGACACAAAGATCTAACCAGGACTACATTTCATATTTGTATGGTCATTAGATGGTAGGAGACAAATTTCTTCAGGTGCTACTAGTTCATGAAGATAACCAGAGAAATACAGAAAATCCATAGCGATTTGAATGAAACGCTTTGTTAAAGAAAATCTAAAGCAGAGTGTGACACAGTCTTTATTTAACATTGCTGAATATGTAAGATTAGACTCTATCTTTGTCTCACTGGGGGAGAGCCGCCAATGAAGTTTCACGCAACTCTTTCCAACCACAGCTAATTCTATAGTGCTTAGCATAACTGAGAACATTTTGTCTAAATTCTCAGGTGGGCGAAACCCCTAGAGAACTAGATCTGAATTGTGTTATTGTCATTTACGACCTAACCAGTATCACCATATTGTGCTCCTCTACCTCCAACGCAGCATTCACATGCTGGCTCACTGGGGTGAGAACAACCTGCCTGCAGAAGGATTAGTACAGCCAGACCCAGAACTATGACTGAAGACTGCAGTAATATAGCTCTAATGTAATCTCCACTGAAGTCAGCCACTGCCTTTGGCAACTGGATTGGTCTCTCAGAGACCAACTTGTTCATTTTATACCCATTATCTAATTAGGTCTAAATTAAGCAGTTCGTGCAGAAAGCTGGGTGCCCCAGAAAATGGGTATTAACACAAGTAATATCCATTGAGCAGCCAGACCTAGTGGGAGGTGTCCTTGCCCACGGCAGGGGACTGGAACTAGATGACCTTTAGGGTCCCTTCCAACCTAAACCATTCTATGATTCATGAATATGCAAATAGCATTATCTGTCTGAAACTCCAGTTGTACACAAGCTATTTGAGCAGTTGAGCTCTAAAGCATATATCCTTTTTCTGATTCTTCTTCTATTGGTTGCTAACTTTAAAAAAAACCAAACAAAACAAACGTGTAAATTCAGGTTGCTTCAGAAATGACAGTGTCCTGCTAATTTTTTCTTGGAAGCACCTAACAATTCTGGACAACTGTAATGGCTTTTTCCCTTTCCATCTGCAACACAGCACTTTAAAGAAACCAGGTGAATGCCTGTTTATATATCAACTGGCTGTGTACAGAACTGCATCTAGAAATTCCTGACCTACTGCTGTTCATCACTGGTGTCTTTTATTTAACTAAGAGCCTTACCACAGAAAACACAGATCACAGCTTCAACATGACATCTTGCCTGAGAGAAAAATTATTCAGATGATTGAACACCACAGGACTGGGCACCTCACCAATGAGCCAGAAGACCTGTACTATCCTTTAATCCATGAAAGAGTTTACACTTTAAACCTGTATGCAAGACCAGGGTTGTAGACTGCAAAGTTTCCACCCTTCTTCCCCATTAAACACTGCTTATGCTTTCAGAGCTTTAGCCCAGGAGTACTAGATTTCATCCACATTAGTCCATATATTATGTTGGCTGTCAAAAATTAGTTATATTCTCACATAAATGAAATCAATTTAGTTCTGGTAAGTAAAAATCTGAACTAAACTGCTCAGGTTCTAATCTACGAGCACTCAGCTATTTTCACAGCCCATCCTTTCAGCAGGGAAGAAATCAACAGAAAATGGGTAGCACATCATTTTGAACGCTTAAAAACTTTCGCCACTTATGCTGCAAGTAAGTGCGAGACATGGATTTCAGTTTAATCTGCCTTCCCTCAACAGTTTATAATGAAAGTGTTTCTTTAGTCATAACAATCATGTAGCAGAGTAATTAGAGCCTAAACTATAATGATGTGTTCTATTTGATGGGATAAATAACTGAAGTGGCTATTTCAACCATATGGGTAATTTATATTGAGTACTGAATAAAAACATCACAGAAAGAATAAACAGGAAATTTGTGCATATGCAGCAGTACTGAGACTCAAGCATCTATTTTCCAAATTCTATGTTTCTCCAGGCAACACCGAAAGAGAACACTGGCATTCCCCTAAACTAGGTTGCTCTCTTGCCTAATCCTACCATTACCATTCCACATACCTTCATTTGTAATCCAACACGCCGCTAACACTCATCTTCTCAAACTCTCAGAACTGGAGAGAACTGGAAGCACGTCCCAGTTATGCTATCGATTCTCAGGGTAATCAATGTCAAGTTTTGGCTGTTGCCATGTCTTGAAAATAGATATAACCCTTTTCTGCATGTGCAGGATATTTTGAGTCCATCGTTTTTATAATTCTGACAAGCTTGTTGTTAATAGAGATGTAAGGCCTTAGCTGATGAGAAATCTAAGTCTCATATGAGAGCTGACTTTAGGAGGAATAAAGCCCAACACACGAACAATTTTGTCATGAAAGTTTTCAGGAACGCACAAAATTAAGCAACTAAAACCGTGAAATTGTGTTTAAGTAACGTGCTGCAATTTCTATCATAAAGTAGAGGGTCTATGGTGGGCCAAAATTTATCACTACAATAATAACTGTAACATTCACTACCTTATTCATAGTAATTATCATGACAGAACACAGGCTTTGAAAGTTTGTGTACACTTTTTTAGTTGTATGGCATGGCGTAAACCCTCAATTTCTGTTCTTAATTCTTTACTTATTATAAATCCAGTGAAGCTGACAGAATATAACATTTTATTAATGACTTTCACCCAGCTCAGTGAAAATGAATTTGAAACCATTTAATTAGGATCTATTAGAAGAGCATAACACTCTCTGACCTTTTTCTTTCCCTCATTATAAACATCAAGCTTTATTTTAGATTGATCATCTCAGAGCCTAACGCATGAGCGTTGCTTGGGAAATTAATATCCATTAATACAACTTCTATGCATGGGCCTTTGCAAACTAGAAATTGTCCTTTGACTGTCTTATTAGTGTTCAATAATGTCTGCAAAATGCTCCATCCGGTTACCTATTTCCTCAGATACCTTTCTGTTACCTTACTGAAAGTCTACATGGCTTTAAAAACTACTATAAAAGATCAAAGATAAAAAACCCAACAAACTTTGTGTCTGTCAAGCACAAAGGCAACAACGCTTCTACCCAAGAGAATCCTTGAGCCACAGTTGCCTGGAGAGAGTATTCCAGGGAAGCATCACTTCAAGCTTTCCCTATCATGGTCCTCTCTAGGCACCTACTCCTGGCCGCTGCCAGTAGAAACTTTGGTATATCCCAGTATGGCATTTTTAACATTCTCATAGGCACTCTTTAGAGTGATTCAGAATGCATACAGGCAGAGCTCATGTAAAACATGAGAACTGTATAATCCATGATACACAAGAGCTTCCACAGACTCATACCAGTTACCACTAACCGCTCTAAGACCATTTAAAGACTTTAGAGAACTGTTTCCTACTCAACTGCCAACAGTAATCAAATCATTAACATAAACTAAGACTGCCTCTTACTCTGTTATTATCTACCTTGTCTGACAGGGAGCACTTCATCATCCTTCCAGCCAGGTATTTCAAGCCTTTATACACAATCGCCCCACAATCTATAGATTAACTTGTCTCTATCTGTGAACCACCTGTGCTCCGTAGACAGAAAGTCATGTTTATTAATCTCAGCATTTTAAGAGTAATCAGCAGATATAACAGAAATAAAACAGTGCAATATACGCGCTGTCATTCCTGATCACCTGAGACTCAATTCTGGTCCCACTGAAAAGGGGGGAAACTTCCATTTTTCCACAAAAAAAGCTGTTACTTCCCCTTTCTTCATATTTTATTGGGGGTTCTTTTTTACAGCAACATTCCTCCAAACGTAGCATCTGATAAACACACTGAAGGACAAGTGTGATGCCCACAGGAAAAACTATCATGACTGACCTAGTTAAGATCACAAAAATACACGTTTATGCCCTTCCCCGAGACAAACGGCGCAGCGGTTTCCGAAAAGCCCCCCAAAGGGGCACACGAAGAAACTCCAACCGGCCGCCTGCGCCATGGCGGCAACCCACCGCGCCCCCGGCGTTATCCCAAACACCGCCGAAGCCTCGGCAGCACCCGCCGCAGCCCGAGCACCGCCGGCGGCGCCGGGCGAAGGGACGGCAGCTCCGAGCCAAGCCGGTGGGGGTGGGAGAGGGAGGAGGATGAGGCGGCGGCGGGCCCCGGCGGCGGCAGAGACCCCGGGGCGGCGGCGGCAGCGCTGGCAGGAGCCGGCGGCGGGGAGCGCCACAGAGGCAGCTCGCAGCCCGGTCGCCGCCACCGGCCGCCCTTCACGCGTTCCTCACAGAAACTTCCACGGGAGCCATCCCTGGCAAGAGCCGGTGAGTGCTCGGCGTGGGGGGGAGGAAAGCAGCCGGTGGGATGGCGGCGGGGGCAGCGCCTGCCCGGCTTCTCAGCCGCCCGCTAGCGCCTGCGGCGCGGCTTTGCACCCCGAGGTTAAAAAAAAAAAAAAAAGAGAAGTTGACTATTTCTGCTTAAAACTACGGGCACGGCCGCGATGTGAAACCGGAAGCCCACGGTACCGACTTCGGGCCTCCCGCTGCCGGCCGGGGCGCCACAGGCTGTGCCCCCCGCCTCCCCTTCCCCGCTTCCCGCGTAGGTACCGCACCGGCCCCGCCGGAGGGGAGCCAGGAGGCGCCTCCACCGGGCCGGGCCGGGCGGCTCTGTGCCGAGCGCTGTCGCCCTGTCGGCAGGTACCTGTCCCGGAGGCGGAATCAAAGGGAGGAGGGAGCCCAGCGGCCACCTCCCGCTGCCCGTCCGTGCCGGCGCCACCTGCTCCAGGTGTCCCGCCGAGGGGGAGGGAGGCGGGGGCACGGGCGGCGGCGAAGAGGAAGAAAGCGAGTCGAAACGCTGCTGCCCCCGCCGCCCGCACCGCTCGCTCTATCGCCTCCTTCCCCGGAGCACAACAACAACAACCACCACCGCGGCGGGGCCCGGCGTGCGGGGCGGGCACGGCACCAAAGCCGCCAGCCCCCCGGCCTGCCCCGCTCCCCTCCGCCAAGCCACAAAATAATAGTCAAAAGAAAGGAGTAAGTCGCAACGCGCCCGGCGCGTCCTCCTGGGCTGCGGCGCTCCGGCGGCTGCATGCAGCGGGGGCAGCCGAGGTGCGAGGGGGCAGCACGCACCCCCCGCCCCGGGCGGGCGAGGCGGCGGCCAGAGGCAGGGACGGCGCCGGGGGGAGAAACCCCAGGAGCGCGCCTCGGTGCCTCCCGCCGCCGACCGAGGAGCTCCCCCGCTCCCTGCCGGCGCGGTGCGGTTTGTTGGCTAGCTTCTTCCTGCCTCCCCACAACCTCCCCCGATCCCACCACCCCACACACACACCTGAAAGCACGGCGGAGGCCCCCGGTACCTGGGCGGGCGGGGCGCCCCGCCGCTCGCAGCGCCGCCCGGCAGCCGTCCCCCGCCGCCCGCAACCAGGAANGAGAGGAAGGAAGGAAAAAACAAAAAAAACGCTACCTGCAATTTTAGGCTCAAAGTCACGCGCCCGCAACAGATACGGGGGTACCTCGGTGCTCTGCCCGGTGTAAGCCCGGGTCCCAGGGCATAACTGGGCGCGTCACCGGCTGCCGCACGGGGCTCCCCGTGACCCGGCGCCGCCTCAGCGTGCGGCGCGGGCAGAGCGCGGCCGCGTCCTCGGGAAGGGGCTTGGCGGGGTGAGCCCCCGGGCTGGGGCTGCCGAGGGTTTCAGGGAAGAGAAGATGCCTTTTGGGCTTCATCTGGCTTGGGGGGGGGGGGG
>VZSF01007414.1:311759-332080 GCA_013398295.1 Chionis minor
AAAAAAAATTGCAAAAAGGAGGAAGTAAATTTATAGGTAGTTGCTTTTCTTAAAAAGTCACTTTATTTGGCAGGTTCGTTGGTGATTACTGTATTTATCTGTTGCACCTGTCAAGCACGTAATGTTTAAACCTCAACAGATGGAGAGTTATTAAGTCAGCTGCCCACTAATTCCGCACTATGTAAATCTTTTTTTGGCTTACTATTCATCTTGGGAGATGGAGGAGGTTTTAGGAAAAAAAAAATAATTTTGGACAGATCATAAACTGTATGTTCTTATGGATAAACAGTTATTTGGATAGATATTTCCATTCTATGAAAGGAACATCCTGCCCGTAATTCCCTACAGTGCAAAGTGAGAAGTTTGCAATGGTAGTTTTTATGATAAGTATGAAGACTGCCATAGACCATGCTAAAACCTGAAGGTAAAACGCTGGAGTGCAACTTAAAAAAGATCACAGAAGGAAGGAAGGATTGCAGAGGAAAAGAGTAGATGAAATACCACCATTATGAGCAATTCAAAGTCTGGGAATTTTTATATCAAGAATACAGAAAATACTGCTTTGAATCAGTCTCTTTTTTTGCACTCCTTCACTGGCAAAATTATTAACACTTGATTTTCTTGGAAATTTGAGGAGCATATTAAATGAGTTTGATAGTTAAGCTTTATGCATATTTTTACTTTTAAATGGTAACTTTGTTAAAAAGCATGACAAAAACAAAGCAGTATTTGTTGATTTAAAAGACAACACTCAGTTTCAGTCTTCAGGTGGTCATCTCTTTCTCACGTAAAACCGTAGAGAAAAATTAGATCCAAAATCTCATCTGACTGCACTCTCAGAAGGCAGATGAATAAATTGTCGTAAAGAGACTAGAACTCCAATCTTGCATACTTTTCATATTCTATGTAGCTTTGAGCTAGAATAATTACCCTGCAAGCAGGGTGTCATGTATTTACACATGTGAATGTATCTTTGCATACAGATGTGCATAGACAAATTACACATTTTTATATATATAATAAAAAAGTACTTCTATCTATGTCTACATACAATTATGGACGGTTACTCTGTTGAGGCCTAATGATATATAAAAGCTGGAGAAGAGGCACAGTTGCAGATTGTCATACAGTTTGTGGAAAAAAAATTAAAAAATAATGTCCTTGTACAGATGTGTTATATGACATAGCTGCATCAGCTAATGTGTTGAACATCTCCCTACTTTTCAGTTTGTAGCTTCCCTTATTATTCCAGGATTTTTGTAGGTAGGCAGATGTCAGTATGCCCATTTACGTTATACTCATAAAAATTAAACTTATGTAAAAACAGTAGAATCACTGGACAGCATTGGTAGCTAGAAATTTAGACATTCTGATTTGTGCCTTATAATGCTGCTAGTAATGAATGTCAGCTCCTGGTAACTCTTCATGAAGAAAGCAAGTGTGTATATTCAGCAGCAATGCTTATGTGCCCAGGTCTATAAAGCCTCGTTTCTTTTTCTGATTGCATGGAGAAAAGAAAAATGTCATCTACTTTCTTAAACATTCCCCACACACTATTTCAGCCTTGCTCTTTGGGCCACTATGCAGAGCTTTACCTGAATAAGTGACAGTATGAAATCAAGCAACACAGGGAAATTAATCTTGATTATTTTTTTAATTAACTGTCCAGTAAAAATGGCTCCAGTCAAGTATAAAGTGTTCCTTTATGCAAGTCGGAGAAAGGGAATGGAAGGAAAACAGAATTTGCACAATATTTCTTATGTACTTTTGTACTAGAATTGGCCATTTATTATTTCTAATGAGAGACAATTGACCTGGTTGGCCAATAGGTTAGACTTATTAGGGAAACTATAGCTTGGGTATGAAAGCCTCATAATGGGTAACCAGACCAATGTCATATAAACTTAAAGAATGATTTAATTAAAATTCACAGGATGATATTGAATTAAGATGAAAGAACAGCTATTCACTTTCAAGAACTGAAAATGCCAAATGGCAAAATGCCGTAATGAGGAACTATCATTTTGAGTGGTGATTGCTGATGCAAGATTAATGATATAAAGCCCTACACGCAGAGAAAACATAATCTAGACCCAATTATGAACTCTCATGAAATTTTTCATGAATGGACCTTCAGTGAACTCCAGATGATATCACTTTCATTTAAGTCTTAAAATCAAGTCTTACTTATAAAGACTTCTGAGGCTGCTGTATTTCATAAAACCTTTTATGATGTGGTGGGCCAATTCAGGAAGAAAACGGGAGACCTGGTCATCCGGGACACAGGGAAGGCTGAGGTATTCAACAACATTTTTGCTTCAGTCTTCACTGGTAAAGGCTCTAACCACACTGCCCAAGTTGCAGAAGGTAAAGGCAGGGACTGGGAGAATGAGGTACCGCCCACTGTGGAAGACCAAGTCCGAGGTCAGCTGAGGAACCTGAATGTGCACAAGTACATGGGACATGATGAGCTTCATCTGCAGGTCGTGAGAGAACTGGTGGATGAAGTTGCCACGCCACTATCCATCATATTTGAGAAGTTGTGGCAGTCTGGTGAAGTTCCTGCTGACTGGAAAAGGGGAAACATAACCGCCATTTTTAAAAAGGGTAAAAAAGAAGACCCAGGGAACTACAGGCCGGTCAGTCTCACCTCTGTGCCCGGCAAGATCATGGAGCAGATCCTCCAGGAAACTATGCTAAGGCACATGGAAAATAAGGAGGTGATTGGTGGCAGCCACCATGGCTTCACTAAGGGCAAATCGTGCCTGACTAGTTTGGTGGCTTTCTACGACAAAGTTACAGCGCTAGTGGATAAGAGGCAAGCAACAGATGTCATCTACCTGGATTTGTGCAAGGCATTTTACACTGTCCTACATGACATCCCTCTAAATTGGAGAGACGTGGATTTGACAGTGGAGAAGGAATTGGCTGGATGGCCACACTCAAAGAGTTGCAGTCAACAGCTTGATGTCCAAGTCGTGAGCAGTGTGACAAGTGGTGTTCCTCGGGAATCAGTACCGGGATGGGTATTTTTTAACATCTTTGTTGGCGACATGGATGTTGGGATTGAGTGCACCGTCAGCAAGTTTGCTGACAACACCAAGCTGTATGGAGTGATCGACATGCTGGAGGGAAGGGGGGCCATGCAGAGGGACCTGGACAGGCTTGAGAAGTCTGCCCATGCCAACCTCATGAAGTTAAACCAGGCAAGGTCCTGCATGTGGATTGGGGCAATCCCATGCACAAATACAGACTAGGCAGAGAATGGATTGAAAGCAGCCCGGAGAAGAGGGACTTGGGGGTGTTGGTGGATGAGAAGCTCAACGTGAGCCAGCAATGTGCACTTACAGTGCAGAGGGACAACCCTATCCTGTGCTGTATCAAAAAAAAAACATGGCCAGAAGGTTGAAGGAAGTGATTCTGCCCTTTTACTCTGCTCTGGTGAGATCCCACCTGGAATACTGTGTCCAGCTCTGGACCCCCCGATATAAGAAGGACATGGACCTGTTGGAGAGGGTCTAGAGGAGGGCCACGAAGATGATCAGAGGGCTGGAACACCTCTCCTATGAGGACAGGCNTGATCGACATGCTGGAGGGAAGGGGGGCCATGCAGAGGGACCTGGACAGGCTTGAGAAGTCTGCCCATGCCAACCTCATGAAGTTAAACCAGGCAAGGTCCTGCATGTGGATTGGGGCAATCCCATGCACAAATACAGACTAGGCAGAGAATGGATTGAAAGCAGCCCTGAGAAGAGGGACTTGGGGGTGTTGGTGGATGAGAAGCTCAACGTGAGCCAGCAATGTGCACTTACAGTGCAGAGGGACAACCCTATCCTGTGCTGTATCAAAAAAAAAACATGGCCAGAAGGTTGAAGGAAGTGATTCTGCCCTTTTACTCTGCTCTGGTGAGATCCCACCTGGAATACTGTGTCCAGCTCTGGACCCCCCGATATAAGAAGGACATGGACCTGTTGGAGAGGGTCTAGAGGAGGGCCACGAAGATGATCAGAGGGCTGGAACACCTCTCCTATGAGGACAGGCTGAGAGAGTAGGGGTTGTTCAGCCTGGAGAAGAGAAGGCGCCAGGGAGACCTTATAGCAGCCTACCAGTATCTGAAGGGGGCCTACAAGAAAGATGGGGAGGGACTTTTTACAAGGGCATGTGGTAACGGGCAAGGGATAATGGCTTCAAACTGAAAGAGGGTAGATTTAGAAAAGATGTTGGGAAAAAAATTTTCAGTCAGTCTGGGGATGGTGAGGCACTGGAACAGGTTGCCCTGGGAAGCTGTGGAGGCCCCATCCCTGGAAGTGTTCAAGGCCAGGCTGGATGAGGCTTTGAGCAACCAAATATAGTGGGAAATGTCCTGACCCATGGCAGGGGGGGTTTGAACTAGATCATCTTTAAGGTCCTTTCCTACCTAAAGCATTCTGTGATTCCCTGATGCTATGTGTATTTCATAAAACCTTTTATTATGTATGAGTCCTTGAAAATAACAACGCAATGCTTACAGTACTTTTATAAGCAGAATCAGAACAAGTTCTTGATACTTTTTTCCAAGAAGAGTGCAATATAAGCAAGCACTTGTTTGAGTAATCTCATCTGTGTACGTAGGCAAACAGAACACCATTGTCTGCAGATGCTGAGATCTATCACAAACTGGTAGTTATGTGTTAGTAATTGATGAATCCCAAAGTTAGACTTGGTTGCTGAGAATTTTCTATGTCGTCGTGGTGGCTAAACTTTAGATGTCTGCCAAATATTTGGAAAAATGGTTCTAAATATGTCCTTCCTCAGCAAATACCTGTGAAAGGGGCAGTAACAGTAACAGGCCACTGTTTCTGAAGCCTTTGAGTCTTAAAAAAATTACATTTTTACTTTCCAAATGAACCTTGAGAATCAAGGAGGTGTTCTGCAGCCACAAGGGGACAGACCCTCTTCAGAAATCTTGTCTGAACTCATAGTTTCTTACTACCAATGGGTATTAAGGCATATGACCTCATTGTAAATATGCATTGTAAAGAAAATAATTTTCCTGGTAAATTATGACTCCCAACTGGATGAAGAAGGCAGTGGATGAATGACAATGTAACAGTTATTCACAGTCCTTGCAAATAATATGTTATATCCTTGCCTGAATGAGAAAGAAAATTAATTGTTTACAGAAATACTGGCATTTAAAGATTTGAGTGATACTATATTTTAGAGTAGAAATAACCTAACAATGATCAAACAAGAATTTTTTGTTCAGAATAGTTTGCCTAAATACTTCAGCTTCAAATTCTAAAACATTTTTCAAGAGATAAGCGTTATTTTTATGACACCACCAATATCCTGTTTGCCGAAAAAGATCAAAAAGCTCAGTAACAGGTGGTTATAGTAGCACGGAACTGTGAAGATGAACATAGCAGACTTTCGAACTTGTTTTCTCCATTTTGTATGGTTTTGTCTCTGTCTAATTGTTGCCTTTGACAACCCAGTTTTCTGTAAAACTGATCATCTCACAGGGTATTTCAAACAGATCTCATGTACTGCTGCAATATTGCTCAAAAAGTCCTATGATAAAAGGAGTTTTTACTCTTCTGTTTCTTCTAACATGAACATTGCAACTAATGAAAAAATTAGTCAAGAATATATTATGTGTTTAAGTGCTGTTAAGCATATTACCGTGTTTGTGTTTCTCACTAGCACTTAATCAGTAGATAAAACATGCCTGATGTGTGCAGCTAATTTACAAATAAATGAATGGAAAACAAGCCTGCGTGTAAATGCCTCTACACTTATACAAATTAAAGTGTCTGTATCCTCACTAATTACTTATAGATGCATGCGCGCACAGATATACGTATATATAATGTATGTATATCCCTTTTTTCTTAAGCCACAATGAAGTGTGGTAGAGGCTTCTGTGGGCAGACAGAAAGCTAACTTGAAGAGGGGCAGAAATGGGTATATCCAGGACTCTCTCTACTTTGAACCTCTGTTCTTCTCATTTTCCCCTTTCCACTTTGCAGTTATTACACCTTGGCTCTTACATTGCATTCTTCAGGACTGGAACTGAAATCACTTTTATTTCAGAAAGTTGAAAGCTCTCACTGCCGATCACATTGAACTTGGAAACAAATGCTACACACAGGGCTGTCCAGTTGGAAGTCCTTTTGCTTTTCCTCATTAAAAGAGGGGGAAAATGGTTTTGCTCAGTTTTAAAAAAGAAGATGTACAACTCCCCAAGTGAAAGTTTACAAAAAAGGTAATTGGAAAAAAACAGGTTTATAACACAAGAACGGATTTAGTGTATTTACCAATAAGAATGATTGCCTGGAACCCACAATAAAATATCTTATTCTTTACATAATCATAAGTTTCTGACATTTTAAATTGCAAATTCATTTTTATAGTGGAAATAAAAGACGTATTAAAATATGTGATATAAGATAATGAAAATATGATTTTGCTTCTTACAGTGTCCATTCCTCAAATGAAAATCTGCGAAGGCTAAGATTTGTATTACATGCAATTTGTGATCATGCAGCCTTTGAATTCACTGTATTTTGAAACTAAATCGCAGAAAGCAGCTGAAATATGATACGTCTCTACAGGAGAATCTGAGGTGTGCTCAGATCCCTTTTACACTAGGTAAAACATACTCTTTAAATTTGAAACATGATAGCCATTATTACATTTTCTCCCATTGCTAAAGAAAGAAGCTGTAGTCGCTGTGTGGGCAGACATCTACAAAGCTCTGCTTTATTGCTATTCAGTGCGTTTCCAACGAGAGGAAGTCAAGCAGTCTCACACATAAAACGTACTCGGGAATGCCTGAGTGCAGCTGCGGCAGCACCAGCATAGGAGAACCAGCAAACATTCCTGGTACCTGAACTGGGGCCTCCCCACCTCGCTGCCTCCGCTCCCACTGTAAAATAACAACCCCGTTTTGCAGCTGGGCTTCCAGCTTCCTAGGATAGGAAATCATACCCTTTTTTTGGGTTACTGTTGTGTACTCCAGAGGGATTTGAAAACAGCAAGCAGTTTTCAGCATAAATCTATGCAAAGTGCATGATTATAGGGCATGTGGTTGCTTGCACTTCCTTCTCTTTTTCCCCACTGGGAAATACTTTTTCATACATGGCAGTGTGCTAACCACACTCTTATCTTTTCTTTCAGTCGGAGCAGATTAAATAGCTAGGGCAATGTAAATAAGAAGGAATTCTATTAACTATGCTTACAATGTTTGTTAATGAAGTGCACATAGCTTTGTTCTGCTACTGACTTTACCTCACATTGTCAATGTGTAACATTCCCTTCCCCCAAAGACTACATTTGCAAAGTATTAAGGTTAGCAAATTGAAGGTGAACAACAAAAGGAAATTATTTGCACCTGTAAAGCTTGTTTTTAAAGAGTAGGATACAGTACCTTTAGCAGGGTGTTGTGTCACTGCAGTGAAACAGGTCCAGAAAGTATGGGTGTCTGTAGCACTTTTAAAGATGAGCATGCTAGTATCCTAGAAGATGTCTCTTCTGGGTGATCACATCTGACCAACAGGTATCTATTGGCTTATGCTATGGGGTAAGCAACTAGACAAGTAGAAAGAGAAAGGCTTTCAGTCGTAGTTCTTTCCTTTACAATGTGCACTGTACTGCATTGCTTAATACTAGAGTTTACAGAATCACAGAAAGTTAAGGGTTGGAAGGGCCCTCTAGAGATCATCTGGTCCAACCCTCCTGCCAGAGCAGGTCCACCTACAGCAGGTTGCACAGGATGGCATCCAGGTGGGTTTTGAATCTCTCCAGAGTCAGAGACCCCAAAATTAAGAGATGGTGGATAGGAGGATGATTAAAACCTCAATCAGAAAGTGCCTCAGGTTTATAAGTCTAATAAATTTAACCATAATAAAATACTGCTACTCGGGACTCGTTATGAAAAAGACTGTGAAAATAAGAACGATGCAGAAGTGTGACTCTGTTAAAGCAGTACAATGTTCATTAATCACTGTAAACACAGTTCTGATCTTGTCTTCAGGAACAGCAATAGATGGAATAGCATTGTCTTCAATTCACTTCTTATTATTTCAAGTATTTTCTTCCGCACATCGGTCTTCAGGAGACCTTCTTTACAGTCACAATGCTACAAGACTCAACTTGGAAAAGCTGCAGCCTCCAAGCATTCAGATGATGAAGGGTTGTCCTGGAAGTTTCAAAGGGGCTTGAGCAGGTTAATTGCCGTCTTGCCTCCACAGCCAATACTGAAAACTTTACCTCAGATCAACTCTGGATTTGGCTATGCTAAGCTTTCCATTTCTTGGCCAAAAAAATATAAGGTCTGAAGGACAATGCTACTGGATATTTATTTTAACCTTTGTGGTAGATCTAAATTCTAAATATTAATGACCCATGTGGGTTTTTAAACATACATTGCAAAACCTAAGTTTGCTTGTTTGTTTTTACATGGAGTTTCTGCACAATCCTAGTATTAAGAAATAGCTCAATGTTTTGGAAGTGGTAGGGAAGGGCATAGCCCAATTAAATTGTTTTTCCAAATAACTGAAATTTGGTGAACCTGTAAGTGGCAAAAGCTGGGTCTCCCAATGGGTGATGTTGACCACCTAGCAATACTTCAAGGTGTATCTGTGACCTTTTCTGTTGCCAACTATTAGGTATTTCACAATGTATTTGATACAAATGTCTTTTAAAAAATTATATGCAGTCTAGAAATAAGAGTAAATGCATCCAGCTGTTTCCCAAATACACTACTGTATAGATTTTAAGAGATTCTCTGATCTATGTCATACTGCAAACTATACAGCTTCTTTTTATTTAGTTGTTTTAAATATTGAAGCTGCCTCTTGAAGGAAAAAGAATAGGCAGCTGCGAGATAGCAATAGTCTATCACATTCCTGGTAAGCTTTTCCATTCCTGGCAAGCTTCTAGTTACTAGTATGACACTTCATTTTCATTAACAGAGTTACATTGGAAAAAAAATTAATAAGTACTAGGTAGTAGGAAGGAAGGTGGGAGTAAGAGGAGATACACTTAAAAAAGAGAAGACATATAGCCCCAAAAAGAGAAGGAAAATATAACAGATTTTTTTAAAAAAACAATTCAGAGAGAACTCAGGCTTGAGTAGATAACAGAAGATAAAGGACTTAGTGTCTATTCCATGGAATGAAAATTTGCTTGAGCACAATTTCCAATGAAAATAATTAATCTCAGATTTTGCTGATTGTGTGGGAGAGAAAATTAATTGCCAATTATTAATTGGATTTACCTGTCAGATGAGTCATATCTGATTTTTAGATACTGTTACGGATCATTGACAGACAGACTAATTTAAAAATTCACTTCTTACTGGCTAGTTTTACTGCCTACGTAAAGATTACTTTAATATTATGAAACTCATGAACAGTTATGATTTGTTCAAGCAAAGAGTTTCAATGTTTGCTGCTACGAGTTTATTTCAAGGAAGAAACCCTAAACTTTTCTATACTGCAAACTGAGCAAGAGGAAGAGCGATGATTATGAAGGTTCACTTTTTTCATAACACTTATGAGGTGTTTTGCTTCTGCATACACGCTACTACCATTTGTGCATGTCCACTACTTCAGGTAGCAGTCATTGGCACTGGGATGTGAATAGGGACTTTTGAGAGTAGGAGCCTAAAATGAGCTCGTCAGACCATGTTAAAACACCTGAATGCCCTGACTTGTAATAGCAGTGCACTTCAGCAGCAGCCAGTGTGATATCAGTGGGGATTATTGAATGCTTAGAGGCTAAAGGAAGATTTGGGACTTAGATGCGTTCCAACAGGGACACGCCTTACAGTTGCCTGTTTGGATTCCTTCCCGTTTAATATGAGCTAGATAAAAAGGATGCACGTAAAATGGGTAGAAGATGCCAGTTGAGAAAGGATGCAAGTAATTTTGTAGCACAAGGTGAAAATCTTGAAGAAATTACACTTCTAAACTTTTCCTAGGTAATGCCTTTAGCAAAGGGAAAACAAAGGTATTAATACAAATAGGCAATAGGCAGCAGTATTGTAGGAAATGGCTGGGGTTTAAAAATACTCTATTAACTTCCTTAGACAAGCTTGGGGGGTCAAGCTGTAAATCCTCCAATGTATAAAAGCTTGTTATAAGCACGACAAGTAAGAACAGAAGAAGGTAGTTTCATTTGTAGCAAAGGAGTTTAGAGGTGGGGAACACTAGGTAAAAGCATGGGGTGAAGTATCAGAATGGGCTCATCTGCCTTGGATGTGTTCTCTCTGCAACAGTGCACAGGTACCATCGATGATCTCTCTTGGGGTTTCTTCTTGATGGCCTGGTGGCTCTCAAACTGTGACATCTGCATGGCCGATGGCATGCATGCCATAAAAGTCACACACGTGATCTTTTTGGTACTCCAGAATGTCCTGATGAGGACTAATCAAGAGGTACTATGGTGCTCATTGAGTTAAGGAATGCAACCACAGTGCCAGACTGCAGCTGATGTTGCTTACAGCTGTGGCAGTTTTATGGAGGCAGCATCAAGTGGCCCAAATAGCTGGCAAAGTTTTTCAGAAGATGAAATACTGGGAAGAAATATTTTTGTTAAATTTCTTACACATGTCCAGGGTAAGGGTTTAGTGATGCTAGCTGAAAGAGCAATTTGTCAGACTAAGTATTTTCTTTAGGCTGTTTTTTCCTGAGTAGATCTGATTTTTGAAGTTTTATGTTCTTAAATATGGTCATCAAAATGATGTGAAGGCTAGGTGTTGGAGGAAAAATATTGTGTACAGTTACGCTATCTCTGCACCAGTACTACTTGTAGCTAAAACAAGGATGTTTGTGCGTGTAGATGACTGCCAATAAGCAGAGGAGTGACAGCAATGCTGAAGGGCGAAAACTATCTACTCAAATATTGCGTAAATGACTGACTGTGCTATCTTTGGTTAATGGGATGGAACATCCAGTGTTCAATGGTTCAGAAGTGTACCCTTTTTCTAAAAAGAACAAAATGCAAAACATACTCCATTGTTGTACAGCTCATGCAGCTGTGGAAAGACTGAAATCTGATGCATCACCAAGAGAGATGCTGTAAACTGGAAGCTTGACATTTCAAGGGAAAAAAATACTAAAAATGGAAAACAGAACAAAAAACTCTGGTTACTTGTCCGCACAAAGCTGAATTTACAAGAAAAAAGCAAGCAAATGGAAACCGAACAGATCAAGATGGTTTTGTGAATAGTTTTTAAACTTACTATCAGCACCTCCATGGGGAACAGCCAAATTCAATGAGTCAGTGAGTTTAGACTTAAATTGACTATATTCATAAATTGTAGCATATTTTAACAATTTCATAAAAATAGTCAAATCTTAAAGTTTCAGCCCAGAGCATATAGTTGTGTGTACGTGTTCAGAAAAGTCTGTATAAATTAATAAATGTGTGAAGGCCAACTTTTATAGTTACAGGATGTAATTATACAGTGATAGATGTAAATTATTGGAAAAATTAATTGCAGCTGAAGAGCTGACAGTGGCTGAAACAATCCCAGTAAAAATGCCAGGGTGAGAAGATTTTTGTAGACTAGGTTTGTGTGTGGTTCAGCCTTAGCCCAAGGAAGTCTTTGTATGAAAATAGCTGTGTTTCAGTCATCCTTACGCTAACACTACATATGTTGTCTTTAGATTATTTGTGTAATGTTTCCTTCACGTGTCATAAACCATTGCATATCTTTCGCTAAATTTCCAGTTTGGTACAAGAGTGATTGTAGGCCATGGCTAAGTTTCTCTTCTGCAATTTTCTGCCAAGCTCATTGAAAACCTGAAAAAATTCCCAAAGTCCTCAGAAGATAATAAAAAAAAAAAAGTATTTTTCTAGATACGTTTAAAAAAATACTCAATTTAAGAATTTGCAATAAGAAACTGCTAAAATAATTTTAAAATAGCCATTTTAAGATGATAAGAAAAAAAAAATTATTCACTACACTTGGAAATCAACATGATTTACTGTTCTATTTTTGACCTTCATTCAAATATAAGTTTTGTGAACGTATTACTGTAAATTAGCGTGTACTGGAGCCACCAGCCTGTCCAGAATGGCAGAAGATAGTTGTATTTTTTTATTAGTAATACAGCTGGTGCATAATTTTTACATCAAGTGTCAGCATCTCACAGCATGAGAAAATGATGTATTCAGAAAGGACACATTACAGAGTGAAGAATATTAAAGCATTCTACTGTAGAAAGACTATTAAGGGAAAATGTGATTTTGATGACAGTAATGACCCATCAATCCAAGTTAAATCAGGTACATATTTAATACCACAAGACCCTTAGACTGAACGCCTCTTCACATTACATTTAGTTTTACAGGTAACACACACCTCACCCCCATTACCGAAATCTCATGCAATTAAAATTCACGGAGAGTTGAACTTCACCAAAATAAAGGTAGGCGTATAGTATGAAGTGGAAAAGTCTGAAGGCAGTTTTTTGCTTATTGAGTATATAACCCACTAAAACCGACACGAATCTTTAGAAGGGAAGGTAGAGATGACAATTGTGAGATTATCTGTGCCCTCAATTCTCCCTGTAAACATCTGCAGAGACATCTCTTTATCCTCCTTCCAGTTGCTTTAATACCTTCAATTGCAATAATGCCTATGTTAAAAATCAAACCAACCCAAACACAAAACCCAACAATATGCAAAACCCACCCACCCCCTCCCAGAATAAAAACACCCACCCGCAGCATGACTGTGGTGAAGGTCTTGGTATGCTGAGGCAACTGCCAGGCAAGCTGACTGATAATATTTGCGACCAATAGTATTTGCCTCGTCACACTCCTTCCCATCTGCCTGTGTCCATCTGCTGTCTTGTCTATTATTTAAAGTCTTTGTATAGTCACCATCTTGTACTTTCATATTGGAAACAACATTTAGCACAAAGAGGCCTTGCGTTCACTGTGACATTAATAAACGTTATTACAACTAGTACATTTTTATTATAGCATGCTTTTTTTCTTTCTTTTTTTTTCCTTCTTCCCCCATTTCACTAGATCAGTTTCTCATGCTGCGGGATTGTAGTTCATTAAGGTCTTTGAAGAATTCTGTACTACCTACATTTTAAATGAAAATGCTTACCTCCTGCTGGTTTGGCACCAACTAAGGGCTCCAATACAATCTAATTTGCAGCCAGATAGGGGAAAAAAAAATCTGTTTTAACAACGAGCAAACTTATTTAGTTTATGGCTATTAGTTAGCTCCTGCTTTTCCCATCAAATGGCATAGAAATTACTTAAATTGCTCTCTGCAAATCTCATGCATGTCTTTAAAAACTGACAATAAAGGTAAGAAGTAATATATTTGTAGAGTAAGTTTCCACACTTGTTTTGTTGAAACTGACTGCAAAAATTAAAGGATCCCTTTCAGGACCAGGCCTTTTTTGCTGATCCTGAAGGCTGAACAAGCCGAGCAGAATCTCTTCAGCCTCCCTAGAAACTTTGTGTTTTGCTCTGCTTCTGCTGAATGCTGGGAGTGGCACAGAAAAGTATCCCACTTTTTCAGTGGGATTTCAGCATCTTTCAGTGGGGGGGGGAAAGTGCTTTCGATGGATGTTCCACTTGCAAAGAACAGCTTGCTGAATGTCACCTTGCGCTGAAATTCACTGAAGCTGCCTATTCAAAGCAGCGTGCCACTGTCATCCTTAACTCTAAATCTGGGCCGATGCAATCAGTCCCTTTCCCTTAAGTTAATGAGCAGGTCTACGTTGATTTGAATGTCAGCTTAATCAGACTGTAAGCTCTTCAGGGAGAGGAATTGGATTTTCTGTGATGTGTGGCATCCAGCCTGCTGTCAGAGATTTAATTCAGGATGATAACAGTAGTTACAAAGAAGCTGGAAACCATTTTATTAAGTAGAGAAAAGAGTATTTTAATGACAACTGCTGTCACAAGGCCGCTGTTTAAGTGAAATATTAGGTTAAAATAAAATATATCAAGCATCAAGTAGTATTGATGGATACTTTACATGTCATTCACACAGTACTGTCTGTTAATGAAGTCTTCTGTTTCTTCAATAATAGAATAATACTTACCAATTTCACCTTCTCCATTACTTACCTTGCAAAGTACTAAATTTGGAATAAAGTTATTTTTATATTGTCAATTTCTCGCTCTCTCTGTATCCAGGTCTTAAATATTAGATCACAAAGTAAATAAATAATTCTGCTTTATCCAGTAATACTGAGAATTAGTGACACAGTGCACCATTGCTACATGCCTGTACTTGGAAAAATATGACTTTACGATTGTATCTTGCAACTTTTTAATGTGCATGTGATGTGGGGTGCTTTTTTTTACAAGCATTCCTATTAAAAACAATAATGTTAGTTGCAAAGTTATTTACAGTATGAGGTGTTGGACTAGGTGAATTTGCCTTTTGCTCAATGATCAGTTTTATCAAGAGCCTTTCACACATGTGGATTTACTGCTCAAGAAAGGTGCTGCGCTAATAGGTCTGTAAAAGTGACACACACGCTGCCCACACGATTAGAAAAGTATCTGCTATAGATGCAGTGCCACCTGCCTTTTTCCACAGAAACTGTCACAGTCATTCCATTTCAATGCTATCTGTGAGTTAAGTCCTCAGCTTGTATGGCCCAATTCAATGTCTAGCTTCTCCTGAGACTGATGATTAACTTTTCAGTCGTCATAACAGGCTTCAGATTGAACTACTCTGAAAAGAGGTAAAAATAGTGGATGTTACACTTTTCTGGGGCGAGAGATGGAAGATTTTCTTTTCATTTGATGTATTCTGGGATATTTGTTTTTTATCTGAGGAAAAAATGTGATTTACCTTTTGCTCTTGAAAAATTAGTCTCATTGAGGAAAAACTCCGGCTGTTTTCCTTCATTTTTCCTACCATTAAATGAAGAGAAAAAGGCTGCCATTGGGAAATAAATGCAGATGGTTTGGGAAAGGATAATGTGATAATCATGATGCCTCACATAAAGTTCACATATAACTTTTTGCGCCTGTTGTGCCCATTAGCTATATTGATGGAGAAGATCAGTTTTATCTATTATGAAACAGTTTTCCCCCCTCTAGATCCATGAAATTGTTAAATTTGATGTCTGTACAGAATAAGAGGAAAAGCTAGCAGTAGAATCGTGTAATCATTGCCGATGCTTTCTGAGTGCATTCAATCATGTTAATGAAAACGCAACACATTAATTTCTCCATATTTCTCTCTCTGTTTATATGGAGTTCCCATGAAGAAAAAGACGTCATTGGTTGAGGTTTCCTGTCATAAGTGTTTGGCACAAGTATCTCAAGGAGTCAAGAAGGCTGAAGTGAAATGCTAGTACAGTTACTCACTTTTGAGGTAGCATATATATTAGATGAGAGACCTTTCAGGGTAGTGAATAGCAAAGAGGGCTCTTTAAGCCTGGGCAGAGCCCTGGCAGAGAGGCAATTAACAAACCCAGACAGTGATCAAACCTCTCTCTTCATTATTGGGAAGGCTCATGCATAAACAGTGGACTGCCCAGCAGTGGCAGAAGAAAATTAAAATTTGCATTCAGCCACTTACACTGCCAGGAGCTTAATTCTTCTAGGAAATGTGCTTCAGGTAGACAACTTACGTTCCCAAAAAAACAAAGATTGTCTAGAAGACAGCGTCTTCTGGAACTCTCTAGCTCTTTCAGGGCTGAAACAGCTGTAGGAATTTGAATTTTGGAGGATGGAAAGAAGGCTCAAGATCTGAAAAGCAAATCTACAAGATTTCTATCCGTCTTTACTCACAAAACACATGCTTGCAGCAATTCCAGTGGGATTCAGACGTGTTCTATGCTGGATATGAATGGTGTTTTGAAGAATCATGGTCAATAAGCATATATGCTCAATTAGTGATCGCACAGTGACTAGTTGTTTTGGCTCATCAAAAAGCTGGAATTTTCAGATGCTACTGACTAGGTAGGAGAATCCCTTTGCAATCAAGCCAGATTTGCTTAGTGAATTTAAACAAATACTGAAAAGAGTGTGGAAACTACTTGACAAGTTTAACCTCACTTTCTGTTCATCAAAGTCCCTGGTATAAATTATTCTTTCAGTTCTGTCTCACAAACACCATTTTCTTATTTTGAGCTGTTTTTCAAGAATACCAGTATCACTTCCGAGAAAATCTGCTATTTCCACATCTGAAAGACAACATTGAATTACCTCTATTCAGTGTGGTTTTAATGACAGTCAGTCTTTCTAGTCTTCAAAATACAACTTTTTAGAAAGATGTGGAGGTTTCAATTATTTTTTTTTTAACTTCATCAGAAGTCACTATATTGTTATAATTTTAAAAAGCACAATAAAGTCTTTCATCTCTCCTAATATAGTCATGTTCTTAAGTTGAAAAAAAAAAATTACATGTATAGCTTTGTTATTCTGAGACCACTAGTATGTACAATTGAATGCTTTTGAGTAGGAGGGTGGAAATCAGTCACCAAAATTCATTGTCAGTTCAGGCAGTACTCAGCCAATAATGAGGTCCAGACAAGCACCTAAGGATAAGCATCTCAATTATGGTTTTAATGTACAGATTGATAGAGAATATAAAGTGCAGTGAAAGCTACATCCCACCCCACACTGAAACATGGCAAGCAGTCCTTAAAGTGAGGAGGAAAGAATTTTACTCACTGAAGGAAAGTATGGTCTACTAGCTGCTTATATATGGGTGGCAACCCCTTGGCTAACAAAGCAGTATGGACATATTGAAGAAGGGGAAACAATTCTGGTTTTCATTAAGAAGAGTGCCTGATTATCTCCTGCATAAACATGGATTAACATGAGTTTTGGAGCAAAAGAATAGGTCTGCCTGGATGACCTTGAAGGACTGAAGGGGAGGAGAGCTAACACTCCACCAACGGGCAGGAAGGGGAGCAAGTGGAGATGTCAGCCTACCTGAAGATGCACTGTGAAGGTGTTTCCCTGTTGGAAGCTAAAAGAAGCTGTAATGGGCAAGATTTCAGGTGGAGACTACTGAGCAGAGGCAATCAGAGACAGGAGGGAAAGACCCAAGCCCCAAATGACTTCTCAAAATGGACATTGTATTACATGAACAAGGGAGAAAGACTTTTCTTACATAACCTTGCTTTAATTACACCAGGAAAGGTTTTCTTTCACTTCTGCATATATATCTCTTTTGTAATGATTTGTAACTGTGCTGTTTCGGGATGCTGTGAATAAATGCTTGTATTTGCATTTTACCATAACTGAGCTTGAGTGGGTTTTAATGCAATTTAGAAGAGCACAACATTGCTCGCCTAAAAAAATCTATATACTGGACTATCTCAATACACCCTGCCGCCTTAGTACATACTCCTGTACTCCAAGGGTAACAAACAGGCTACATTTCAGTCACACAAGTCAGATAGAGGGCTTACACTATAGACATCAGGAGACAATCATGTTTAAATGTGAGGCTTGCAGGGAAAATGTCATAGTATGGTTTCCTCTGCATTGGAGACTGAAAGAATCTTCTGACAAATAGAACAAAATGACATGCTCAAAAAGCTGCTCAGTAACTTTGGAGTGAAAACTATATCGGAGATAAGGCCTGAACATTTAATCAACCAGTAAGCTCACAATATCATCTTCCAGTGCAGCAGGCTCTTTCCAAAAGCTCTACAATGCATTGCTCTTGCTTCCCCCAGGGTTTTTCTCGTTTTTGAACGGTGGAATGGTATGAACTCTAAAGACAGGGGATTTTATAAACGGAGGGGAGAAGATGTTTCATTTCCAAAATGGGAAAATTGTTGTATTTAGCTGACATTTAGACTTCATATTTATCTGTATTAGGAGAGTCTGTAATCTGGAATTGCTCTTCCAACCTCTTGCTCTGCCTTTATGTCTGTACCTCTCTGAAAGAGCAGGTTTTAGTGTAGGTCTCTGATGCTCACAAATGAAAAGGCTTTTTCTTTAACACTTCTGTGTTCTGAAATAATTTATAAAAACAAAGTAACCATTATTTAACTTAATGCTTTGTCTCCAAGTAGATATTTGTTATTATATTTTTAATTATTGTTATCACAATGTTGCTTTTAAGATCCTGACAAGATTATATTTGCCTATCATAACGAAGAGTCAAATAACGCAGTAAGGGCCATTGTGCTGAAGAAAAACTAACCTAGGTGCACAGGTCAAATGAGAGACAAATGGATGCAAAGGCAGATGAAATTAGTTGCTTAAATCCACAAATCTTATCTGACATAGTGGCAGCAAAAAACCTGGATCTTACCGAAACAAAGCTGTTGGATCTAACAGTCTATCAAGCTTTGAAAAAGTTTGGTCACACATCTGAAATCCACAGTTGATCTCACCCAAATTTCACAAATCAAAGTCCTACACATAAACTACCTGGGGAAAAATTAAAACCACAGAACAAGCCATGTTCATCTTTTATATTTGTTTTATTAAACTGCTTCTCCATTCCCCACTAGTTCCCTTCAGCCTAGGTATCTGTGCATAGATCTTGAAAAACCGTAATATTCTGTACAGGAATAAGCTTACAGACAGCGTCATCTGTGAGTCAGGTGACTCTATATAAGCAGACTGTCCCTGAGGGACACAATCAGTGGTGAAGAGAAAGCATCAGGCATTACATAGTCCCTAAGTGCTGGTTGATGCCTCAAATCAGGAGGAAGGCACCGTGGCACGCTCTGGCTAAAAGGGAATAAGAAACTTCAGCGAATCTGTGTGGGCAGGGAACATGAGTCACTCTTCCTAAATACAGAAAAATTAGCCAAGGCGATTGCTAGGTTTCCCATATATCATCTGAAGCTACATCATTTGAAACATCCAGTTCTGAGGTAGAAATCCCTATGCAGTGTTTAGCATACGGTGCATAAGGCCGAGTACTTTGTGTGAACAAAGCAGATAATGAAATCAAACAAGGTTTCGAAAAGTGTTTCCCCAGCTCATTTTGAATGCTGTGCGATGGGGATAGAGCAAAGATGCTCTTCACCAAAAAGCAGTCAAAAACTTTGTCTTAGTATGTGGCTTGCACATCTGTGAAGATGGAGGAGTACAAGGCATGGAGCTGGCATCAATAATAGAATAGCTCACTCCATTCTTAACACTTTATGAACTGGAAAATACAATACATTGCATTCCTGCATGCATATTATGTGAAGAACTCTAGTCTCCTAGTGGAGAGCAGTTATTGAGAAATGTGGTGGAATTTCTTTCTTCAACTTCCAATACCGCTGTTAGAAGAAGGGAGGGTGTCGCGGGATGGAAGTACTAGACACAGTTATGATTTAGCAGCAATTCGCACTTTATTAATGATTTGAAGTACAGCAAGGGGTTGAATTTAGCAGTACTTAATCATTAACTGGCCCAAAGGTTTATGGGGTGATTTAACAGAATAACTGAACAGCGACTTGATTACAGATTCAAAGATGCCAAGATTCATGCTAACTTACTATAAGGTATCTCAAACCATTATATATGTGTGTGCAGAAACACAGATTTCAGATTATTGTGTATATTTATATAAGCAAAGTGTATAAGTGCACCCACATACACACCTGCACACACCCCACCCCCCACAGTTTGTTACTGCTGAGATCAAAGATCTCTTGATATCACACGACTCCGTCGAGTCAGCAGGTACATGTTAATTTCTACGCATGGAAAATGAAAGGACATCCACATTCATAAACTAATGTATATTTATCATAGACACAGAAGTGGAGAGGTGGATGGGAAAAAAGAGAGATTAGTCTACAGTTAAAATTTCCCTTTTCGAGGTAAGAGTAAATACAATGCAACAGCATTCCTCAACATAGTTGAGGCTCAAGAGGGATTGTTTTGCACTGATTTCTGTTCCTCAACGTTTTTGCCTGAGGCAGTGTCCCAGCTCATCGGAGATACCGGCCACAGCTCGTGGTGATCCAGAAGAGCTCAAAGGGTCTTTACTAGAATCGCTACTTATAGGATCCGAGATAATTGACTTTTGTCAGGTACTTTCCCACTCTGGCCCTGGCCTGGGCAATGGAATAGTCCTTTTCATTTCTTGGCAAGCCCAGGACTTGGTAGGACTTGTGGTCCTGGTACCCCCCTTTCCATGGCCACGATCCATATGTTGTCTGGTGTGATCGATTATAGTTATTGTCGGCAGGAGCCATGGGAACCAGGTGCACTAGGGGCTTGCCATAGTGTTCTGGCCCATTGCTTACTCCCTCCTTCCTTCTTGCATGTTAGACCATTATGCATCGTTCTGGTTATTGCATTATTATTAGGTGGCCCAGATGGGGTGGAAATTATGCCAAATACCAGGAGGCCTGAGGGGGGGGGGG